>BMAC01000956.1:471747-486372 GCA_014905375.1 Phtheirospermum japonicum | reverse complement strand
TTCACGTGGGAACTAATCCCTATGTGGGAACCTAGAAACCTGCTATAGTACATAGGTTCTGGTGCTATTTATGAATCATGTACATATTAGTTAAAATAATAGCAAAAATCAAAGGAACATAAAAATTGCAATGTGAAAATATAAATTTCATTTTGCATTATTTAAATTAGCATCACATATAATGTAATATAGCGGTTCCTAGGCTCCCACCTAGGGATCTGGTTCTCACATGATCTTAATCATATATTTATATACCTATCTATCTGTCTATATCTTCTACCATCTATCATGGTTGTGTTGGGCGCTTGAGATGAGAGCCGACGCTCCACCACGCCTCTACTTTTATGTTAACACACAGAAACACATATTCTTCGGCTGCCACTGATGACGCAAACTGAAAAAAAAGTATATCATTCAAATCATCTCATCCCACTCGTTTTAAATCTATAACCAAATTTATGATTGGATGTTTTGGCCATCATTTATATGTAGTGAAAGTTTATAAATTATCAACTTCGGCCTCCAATCAACTCTGATTAACCGGGCCAAATTTGGATACCATTATTCAATTCATCTAATTGCACTCTATAAGGTCACCGATTAACCTTTTGAATTGGTGTCAGAATCAGTCCGACGATGGTAGGTATTTTTTTACCTTTCTCATCTCTCTCTCTTTCTACACACACACACACACACACACACACACACACACACATATATATATATATATATGTGTGTATGTGTGTGTGTGTGTGTGTGTGTGTGTGTGTGTGTGTGTGTCCAGCACATTTGTTAATAGTGTTAACTATTAGTTGTGACGTGCCGCGTAGAGAGCATTCTAGGTTACATGTGGCAGCTTGTGGAATCTCCTATGCTGAGGTGTCGAATTGTGGATTGTTGGGATCTATTTTGGGACAAGGATAATTTTCTCATAAGGTATAAATAACTATTTTTTTTTAAATCTATTTTAGTTAGTTTCACAAAATGTAGGGTTAATTCTCTTGAGTGCCGCTCTCCATTTTTTTTTTGCTTTTATGCTTTCAGCCATCAAACAGATCATCAATGATGATATCTGTGTGTTTTTTTTTAATTATTATTGTTTCCTTTTATACATGATCTGGAAAAAGGATTTGAAAGTCTTCACAATTTTATGAGATCGGAAATTTTGTTTGATTCAATTTGTGTTTCTAGATTCAATTTGAAAGTTTTCTATTTGGGTTTCCAGATCGGTAATCAATTTTTTGCCTGTCTAATGGATTGAATACTTTCATTATTTTACGAGATCTGAAATTGATTTTTGGAACTGATGATTCTTTTTTCTTTCTTCGATTGATATATGGGATTGATGATTCTTTGTCTGATATTACTTTATGGGATTGATCGATATTTGGAAATCTCAACTCCGATTTACTTTGGGAATTCCTTTTTTTTCTCAATATACTTTTCCAAATATAAGGTTAGCACTATTTGTTTTTATCAAATATGGCGCAGATCAGAACTTATGAAGTATATGTAGTAAGATACAGTATGTTCATTTCAAAAGCCAAATTGATAAGTAATTAGGTATTTCACATGTTCATTGTTAAACATATAATCTGCAAAATCTTCAAAGAGAAACATCTCAAATAAGTTTAAAATGGTGGAGAGAGTCAAGATGTTGTGCTATTCAAACTAGGACGCAACTTTGATGTAGCCTGCATGATCATAATCATGTTAAGTTTGTCGACATATTGTGCCTAGTTATCTCCCGACTCCATGAACGCTACTAGCTTATCAATTCGTCCAAGGTTGGAGTCGAAAAGCAAAATACTAAAACAGAAAATCAAACAAAGTCAAAAACACAAGAAAATATGTACATAATTCAAAACAAAACAAAACAAGGTTTAAAAAGAACCAAAAGACAACAAAATCTCTCTCTCTCTCTTTTTTTTTCTTCAATTTTTCAATGTTTTTGGATTTTTGTATAATAAGAAAGTAAGAGAGAAACAAATGTAAAAATCAAAGAAATAATCGAAAAGAACTTGTGTTGCCTCCCAAGAAACGCTTGTTTTACGTCACTAGCTTGACGAACTCCCTTTATGGTCATGGAGGAAAGAGAACGGGAGGATCCACCGAAGCATTAACCTCCTTGTCGGGAGGGTCCGTTCTTCGGAACGTTCTCGGGGCATCGCATATCCTAAGTAAACATTGTCGAGAAGCAAACGTCTCAAAGGTCATTTCGGCTTGATTTTTGGGTGGAATGGTGGTTTTAAAGTGACCCGACGACTCATCCAAAAAACAAAAGGAGTAATGGCCGGCTAACTTTTCCAACATGTGATCGATAAATGGGGGAGGTAAACGATCTTTCTTGGTAGCAGCAATTAGCTTCTTAAAATCGATCAACATCCTCCATCCCATTTTAGCCCTCGTGGCCATCAACTTTCCTTTTTCGTCCTCGATCATCTTCTCGGCTTCCACTATCTCCTTAAAATTTAGATTCAAATGCCTTTGAAATCCTCAAGGTGGTTTGGCATCATCCAACCAAGATGAGTTTATGCAAGTAAGTCCAAGGGCTAGCTCCCTTATTTACTTCGGGTCTCCAACCAATCGTACCCTTACGAATTTTAAGCTCTTCAATCGACCCCTCCTCTTCTTCTCGCTCCGGATTGGCAAAGATGATAATCGGTTTGCTCTCCTCTTTCTCCAAATAAACACGCTTGAGGGGATATGGAGGAGGCTTAAGCTCGGGCTTGTGCCTCCTCTCGGCCTCGTTGGGACTAATTCGAACAAATCACCGATCACCTCAAGGTTCTCTTTAAGCTTTCTAATCTTATCATAAAAAATCTCCACCTCCCCCGTCAAAATTTTGTCGATGCCCTCAACGACACAATCGTAATCGCCTTCACTCAAGTCGTTGGCACATTGAAACACAATAGGCTCGTCGGTACGAACAAGGGGCTCATCATCCTCACAACAATTCTCAATATAGACTTCCTGTACAACCTCCTTCTCAATGCTCCTTTCCTCCATATAAGCTCGTTCGACCAAATTCTTGATCAAGTCCATATGTACCCAATCTTTGTAAGATTATTTTGAAGTAAAAGGTAAAGGGTCAAGAGGAGTAAGAACACTTGAAAATGAAACCACGTCCTCTTCCGACGACGAGACACCTGTATTATCAACCACCCACACTTATCAAGGACCGCGACCAGAGGAATATGCGAAGGTGGACTTGGCAATTGTTGCATAATGACCAAGGGATCCGGATCGGGAGATGGGGTAGGAGCAATCACCGAGATAGTCGGACGAAATGGGCCCACGTGAGGAGTAACAGCCGCATTTGTATAGTCATAATTAAAATCTTTTTGCATGCGGCTATGAGGATAAAGAGGGCTATGAGTAAGCGGTGGAGCAAAAGATGGTATAGCAAAACTAGATCCCACCGGATATCCATGGCTTCCATATACTTCTTTCGAATGAGACATCGGCATATTGAACGAGAGACGTGAATGACAAGACGTGGTATCGTGACCAAACATTCCACACGATGCACATGGAAGGTCCGGGCTCGGGTAAGACAACTTAGCAATTTGAGCCTCCAAAGCCACTATTTTATTGTCCTTCTCAAGCTCCCCACTCACTTCATTAGTACTAGAATATATCGCTCGAGAGGAGTTTGGCACGGGAGGGGTAAATACCCCCAAAAAGGGTTTGTTCACGTCTCTCATAATGCGGATGGGCTACCTACAATAATGGAGCCGAACAACTCATACGGATCGGGTTTTGGAGGATTATTGGTGGCACCAATTGGGGTATGATTGAAATTGTAAGTCGTTTCCAAAAAATAGTTTATTAACATCGCCCATAGTATGGATGTGGGGGCCACTTGCGACAATGAATCCAAACAACTCATATGGATCGGGCTTTGGGGCACTATTGGTGGCACCAATCGGGGCATGATTGAAATTGGAAGTAGGAGAATCTCCATACTGGTCGGGATTCGGAATTTGGTCACCCTCATACCCATTAGGACTCACAAAGCCACTATTAAACATGCTCGATCAATGATTGGGTAACCGCCATACGGGCCGGTATTCGGATAATGACCACCAATAATTCCATTCGGACTAACAAAGCCTCCATTATACATATTTGGAATTTGATGATTGGGGGCTCCGCAACCGCCATACGAACCATTTGAACCCCTGAAGCCGCTCGACTCAACATGGTTTGTACCATGCCCTCCCTTGTTGGGTTGACCATAGCCGATTACACCATTGGCAACGTGGTTGCACCATGCCCTCCCACGTTGCCAAAACCATCATCACCCCATTCCCAACATGGTTTGCACCATGCCCTCCCATGTTGGGAATGTAACCTCCATTGCCAAAAGTACCTTGCATACTTAAGAAAAATATCAAATACAAAAGAAAGTTAGAAACACAAAGAAACTACAAGTAAATCGAAAACCTTAACCAAGACGAGTCGCAATGGCGCCATTTTGTTTTGTAATTCTTTAGTGGTATAAAAGGTTCATTGGCTCGGTATTATCGAAATTCGATTGTTTGTGTGAATCAATATGTTTTTAGATCGAAATATAAATGAAAACGAAATTAAAATGAAAACTATGAAACTAAACTAATTAGGAAATGTAAAATGAAAGTTGGTAGGATGCCTCGGTCGTATGCCTAAATTGAAAGTGCAAAGCAATAATGAAAATAAGCAATAAAATGCAATGTTCCATCAAGTACAACTAAAACAACCTAAAGTACAATCATGCATGCATGATCATAAAAATATAAATAATGAAAATTAACGAAAATCGAAAGTACCAATTGAAAGAGTAAGAAAAGATGACGTCAAAGTTTAAAAATTTTCGAAAAAACTAACGAGAAACGAAGAATAGATCTAAGAATCCACTTAAAACTATGCATGAAAATTTAATTCAAAATAAAGCATATGAAAAACTCAAAATGAAAACGATCTGAGGCTCGATCTATGATCTAAACGTGTCACTCATCCATATCATTCATATTCAATGGACGATTCACAAGATCTAACAAGAAATCAAAGAGTAGAGGCAAAAAGCATGAAAAATAAGAACAAACATGAAAATAAAGGAAAACTTACTTGAATTAAAGAGAATAAGTAACAAGTTTGAATTAAATTGCAACAAAGTAAAATCCAATGGAGTACTTGAATTCTTCTTAGACTTACAAACCAAAGGAAATGATTGAAATTAAAATCTAAAAACTAAAAAGAGAAAATAAGTCCAAACTCATGCAAGAGTTGGGAGAATGAGTGATAAGCTACAAAAAGAGAGTTGTATCCTATTTATACTAGGTTAAATGAGTCAAATTTGCCTTAAGGGCTTAAAACTTTCGTATTTGACCAAAATTGACCCGTATTGACCTTTTTAGTCACTTGGCTAGCCCATTGGTTGGATTTGGCTCATTATAGCTCGGGGAGGCTGAGCCTGAGCACGGGTCCTGGTGTGTGACCGGGCGCTAGGTCCTGGGCTTGAGGAGTGGCATGGCGTGGAAAGTGGCCAACACCAGGCATAGTCGGCGTGACTTTTGGCGTGGAATGCGGCCAGCGCCAAGCGCTGCTTGGCGCAAAATCGGGCGACTGCGAATTAGGATTTCTCTAATATGATAAGTTACCATAAATATTGGAACTCTCGTATTTTGTTAAGCTTAATAATCATGGGCCTATAACCATATCATACTCTTAGTTCGTCGGGACGCCATATGGACCCAAATTCCCATTAATCATACAGCCTAACTTTTCATACCGAACTATTATCATACAATTTTCTCAATAAAAGCTCGTCACTCCTATGCACAGCACGCTTCTCTTATAGGAGAGCTCGCCCCTTCCTATAAAAGAACTCGTCTTTATGGACCTAAACCCAAGTGGATGCCGATTTAAATATTGGAAGTCGTATCAGTTACAATTTCTTAATGAAGGGAAATTATTAAATCTAGTAAAAGTAATGAAGGTAAGAGGGGATAAAAATAATGATACGCATGCGTTCACCAAAGAAACTTTGATTTAGCAGAGGGTGGAATTCGCCGCTGCGCCAGACCCGAATTTTGATAGGATATAATAATAATAATAATAATAATAATAATAATAATAATAATAATAATAGTGTGCTACGTTTGTTAGCAATATTGAAGCTCCAGTTAGTACATTAGGAATATATTGAAATCATAGACAGGGAATCATCTGTAATGTCATCTTTTGAAATTTTGAACTGGACAGTGAATCATCAGTGATGTCATCTTTGACATTTTGCATTGTATGATCACGCGCCTTATAAAGGCAGAGAAGAAGATATATATATATATATATATATATATATGCAGTACTCCCCAAACTTTTATACACGTTATATATAGAGAAATAGCAAGGAATAACCCCATTTAAATTTCTTGTGCCTGAATTATTTGTAAGAATGGGTGTGGCGTTTCTCGTGGTGGTGTGCTTCATCTTCATTATGTTTCCTTTTACTATTGTTAATGCTGATTATCAAGGTTTGTAATTTCTTACTGTAGCCTGCATGATCATATTCGTGTTGAGTTTGTCGACATATTGTGCCTAGTTTACATCCGTCGACCCAAAAGAACATGTTCATCGCGATTTCACAAATAAGAACATGTTCATCATTTAAATCTAATCCTATATATATGTGTATATTAATTATGTTGTTCTAGTTCTAGTTATGGCGCATCTAAATCTAAATTTTGAGTGATCTTGTAAATTTTGAATGATTTTGTTTGATAGGTGATGCTTTAAATGCCATGAAAGAAAAATTAGATGATCCTGCCAGTGTTTTAGCTACATGGGACAACACACTAGCTAACCCTTGCGCATGGCTTCACATCAAATGCGATCTCGATACTACCGATGTGATAGAAGTGTAAAGAATATTATTTCATGTTAAATACTATTTCCTTAGGCTGATTCATAATTTAGTTTGCAAAATGGAGTGATAATCTAATTTTTGCAATTTCATTTGGCAGTCAACTTGGGAGCTCAGAATTAGCAGGTCCATTGGTCTGGGAGCTTGGAAACTTGAACAAATTAAAGTATCTGTATGTGTCATATTTGTATTATTTGCAGGTCCATTAATTGTCTATGATTGGTTTAGAATGATAGCTGCAAAGTTTTTATTTTTCTTAACAATTGAAGTTTGACGCGCTTGTTCAAATTGCTCATGTGTATTCTTGTTATAATTAGATTGTCTTACTTGTGCTAACATTGTTTATATAAGATGATTTTTTTTTAATATCATGGTGAAATGATCATAGGGTGGTATACAACAATGCGATAAATGGGTCAATACCCAAGGAGCTTGGAAAGCTTACTAATTTGGAGCGATTGGATCTTTACGATAATACTCTCACCGGTTCCATTCCACAAGAATTAGGCAACTTGAAGAATTTGAGATTCCTGTGCGTATTCATTCCAAAAATAATATATAATGTTTTATGTTAATTTATGTTTTAACTTTTTTCGTTTTTGCTTATTAATGTTCATGGATAGTCGGCTAAATAATAACAAGTTGTCAGGACCTGTACCGGATGCACTGACCACACTCCCAAACCTACAAGTTGTGTGAGTATCCATCCGAGTATAATTATAGCTACAATATAATATTAATTATTTTATGTTGTAATTAATTATTTTATGTTGCTATAATATTAATTAAAATATTTGTGCAGGGATATGTCGGGCAATCCGGATCTGTGCGGCGCATTCACTGATCCTTACAAGCCATGCCCTTGATTTAGCTTTGGGTTGCCTTGAAATATTTTCTATCATATTAATATTGCTTGAATAAGGTGACTTTTGTCACTCTGCTACCCTTTTTATTGTCCCATGCAACTTGTTGTGCATGTCCTTTATATACTGCAAGCAAATTGGAAGTCTAATAGAAAGTGTCACATGCTCGGTGTTGTGCATTGCCACTTGTATTGTATGATCTGATTGTTAAAGCTCGAGCTTTTTTCCTTTCATGGTTGAGAGTATAATGTATATGATATCAATTAGTGAATGAATGAAAGAATTAAGAGCTCTATATTTGCATCTGCTCACACCCATCCTATTACAAAAAACTCCACAATTTCAGAAGAAACACGCGCGCGCACACACACTCGTACCGATGTAGTCAAATACAATAAACAAAAGGGGACTAGAAATCCTCAATGTGCTCGTATCTATTGATAGAAAAAGAGTACAGATATAGCGACCTTGAATTATGAAAATCAAGGTCCGATTGCTATCTTTTGTAAGTTAGTGCGTACATTTATCACCACATATACATATGGTATTAAATACCACCACCCCAATTATATGGGGTATTTTGCAATTATGCCAACGAATAATGCTTAAGATGAAGTAGAATGAGTTTATAGTAGTTGATTTAGCATCTAATTAACTTTATTTAATTTATGTGAGACAAAGACATGTACATGATAACAACAGGAATTTTATTTTTTAATTTGTTTGTTTTTTGTCTTAATTTTTTGTTTTGTTTGATTTTGTAGTTTATAATTTTGTGACATCTAGTCATTTATTATATAAATTAATATATTTGAATTATATTATATATAAGTTTATAAAATATGAATGTTGTTTAATTTACTTATTTTCAATTTCTATATGTTACGTTATTTGTTTAAGTCATTAATTGACTCGAACATATAACCCGTCGGTTTTTTTTCTTTTTAATCCACTTACTTGATACATTAAATGATTTTTATAATATTTTTTTATTTAACTTTATATTTCCTACGTGGAAAAAACATCAATGTAACAAATTAACAATAATATTAATTTTTTTTTGCTTTTTCCCATTTTTGTCTTTCAACATTTTCTTTATGCTCTTTGTTGATTGAATATGCTAATTAATATACTTGGAATATATCATTTTAAGTTGATAAAATATCACGAATGTTTATGATTTTCAAATATGATATTTCATAAAATAATTAATTTACTTATTTTTATTTTTTTCAAAACATAAAGATTATATTATATTATTTTATTTTAAGTTCATAAAACATATATTATTGTCCTGTAAGTTTAACCCCTTTTAATTTTTGTCCTCTAAATATAGGCGGTTTGAAAATTGTCTTGTATCATAAAAGATCTTCGCGTTTTATGTCTGATTCGAACTTTTGTGTGTGTCTACTTTATAAATAATTGTCAGAAATTTAATAGCTCGCCCGCAAAATAACGGGATCGCGTGTAGGTTGACAAGTTTAACTCAATTCGTCTCTCAAGGACTGATGTTCGGAATTTCTAATGTTTGTTTAATCATAATTTTAACACGAGAACTTGTATAAAGTGTTTTTGAGAATTATCAACTACTAATAAATTTAAAAGTATCAACTAATTATTTTAAACTAACTAATTTAACCTGATTAATTAACTAAAGTTTACAACTAAATTATCTAAGAATTATTAATATAGGGATTTTTAAAGAAAAATAATTCTAAATTAATTAACTAGCATGCATCAAACTACTATGAACTAAATCTAACATATGAGTTCTTAAGAACAAGATCAACATCAAAATTCTCAAGCAATAACATATCATGAACCAATTATCAACTATTATCAAAACTAAAGCAATAATTAAATTAATCAAGAACAAATTTCATCACCAAGCATGAACAAAAAAAAACGATGCAACTAATTATTATTAAAAACTAAAAATCTCAAGGTTCAAACTTCAGCAAATCAAAGGTTCATACGATCACAATAATTAAACGATTCAAAAACTCATGCGAAAACAATAAAATCCTAAGAACATAAATTATCTAAGATTAAAGCTAAAAATAAGGTGGACCTTGATTCTTCGGATAAGGTCTCTCCTTCAGCGCAACTTACTCCAATAGCTTGTCCTGCACATGAAGAAGGTATTATAGTGGACGAGTCGGATATTGGCAGCCAACATTACACCCCTATTTTTCGTGAACCTGCCACTGATCGGGAATTAATTGATATAATTATAAAATTACAACAGGAATCCTCTACTCCTTTCATTGTCAATGATCCAAAATCATCTTCTGCCCTTCACCTTATGGATATTGCTTCTAGACAATCTTGGGCGGATATGGTTGAAGACGAAGTTTCTACTTCTTTACGCAAAGTTTCAAAGAGTTCACTTAAGCGGCAAAGTTTCAAAGAGTTCTCTTAAGCGTGGATTTCTTATGAAGCGCTAGTTTCTTGATTTTCGTTTATTTTTCATTGTTTGCAATGTACACGGACACTTTTCTCCTTTTTTAATAAAAGTGCCGTAACGTATTTAAAAAAAACTAAAAATAACTAAAGTTTAGAAGACTTATTAATAACTCAAGGTTGCTGAAAGTTCTCTGCGAACCCGGGTTGTTGGTGGTTGCTCTTCGTCGAAAAATCGGATCTTGAATGAAAAACGTCCTCTTGTCACTTGGGATCATGAATCTTCATCGTAGATCTTGAGAATTCGTCCTAGGGTGTTGAAAATAGGATTCTCAACCCTAGGACTGTTTTTAGGAAGGTTTTTAGGTCTAAGTGTACGCCTGGAACTCGGATTAAGGTGCCCTATTTATAGTTTTCACGTTTCTTGGGCCACAAGTCTGTTAAGTCGATTCCTGGGTAAGTTAGAGGTAGCACTTAGCGATAAGGAGATACCGATAACAGCTACCGTTAGCTTCTTTGTCCAGTCTTAGCGGTAGCGTTAACGATAAGGTAGCGGTAGGTAACATTTATAGAAAGCTATCGCTAGTTCTTTATTTTTGCATTTCTGATCGTCGGTAACGGTTATAAGCTAACCGTTATAAATAGTTAGCGATACTAGCTACCGCTAGGTCTTCAATTCAGCGCCTGTGTCTTTTAACAACAGTTGTGAGTAACGGAAAGCTAACAGCGAGTAACCGTTATTGATTAGCGGTAGCTACTAGCGGTTAGTTGTCATCGCTAGTGCACCGTTAGTTTCAACGATACTATAACGGTTCTAGCAGAATAACCTTTATAGAAAATTGGAAACTTTTGCTTTCTGAACAAGGGGGAGAAAATGAGGAGGATGAGGCGGTTCAGGCTGCGGATGCGGATGATGGTCAAGCTGCCGAGGTATTGGCCAGCTTAAGCAAGAGGAGGAAGAAGGTCTTGACGCGAAACAAGAAACTAAACAAGATAAAGAAGCTGATGCGGAAGAGGAAGGCTGATGAAGGGACATCGTCGTCTTCTCTCCGAACTAAGAGAGCTCGTGGTCTTTGAGTGATCATGCCTCTCTTAGTTTTCTTAATTTTCTTTGTTTAGTTACTTCATAAACGTTTTATTTCTTTTTGCTTTGGGTTGTTAAAAAATGTTTATTCAGGGGGAGTTTTTTTTTATTTGCGTCATTTGTGTGTGTGTCCAGAAAGCAAAAGGGGGAAATTGTTGGGAATTTTATTCTCGACGATTTCTTTCTATTTTGTTTGTTTGCCTTTCTTAGACTTTGATCTATTTAGGAATCTAGATTTATCTCTTAAAGTAGTCTAAGTCTTTATCTAGTTTCCTTATTTCTAACTTGACTTGTTTATCAAGACTAGAAGTCTTAGTTATTTATAGGAAATAGATCAAACACAAAATGACACAAGGAACTAGGTTTTAAAGCAAGACAGCTAGACGTATTCAGGAGAGCAGAACACAAGATCTACTTGGAGCTACAAGTTAGAATCAAGAGATCTTCAACGTTGCATAACCAATGGACGAGATCGAGTCATTCGTAGCAACAAGTATTTGTGTATCACATTTTAATACATCTGTTTTCATATATTGCTTAAAATCTTTTGTAATTATTCTTGAACGATTAAGTAATATAGTTTTTGGGTTTGTATACCCATGTTCTTAAGTGTTTTTACTTACGGACTAAAACTTTAATAAGTGTATTTTTATTCCGCTGCATTTCAATACTTCTCTGTTTGATGTTATCACTGGTGTTACTTAACATTATTCACAACACCAACTCTGTTTTAAGTTCACTATTTCAAACTAGTTGATGTTAACACTGGTGTCTTCTATCACGAGTCTTAACATCACATTGCAAAATCACAGATCTACAAAACTACAGTCAACCTTTACATTAAAAGCAGACATTCTCGATCGTCAAAAAAAAAATTAAGAAACCCTAACGGTGCGGGAATACCCTGATCGAATCGACCAGGCTTTGGCATATGAGGCTAGATCATATGGGAGAAAGAGGGATGCAGATTTTGTCAAAGCGGGATCTTCTTTCTGGGCTTAAAGTGCAAAGTCTTGAATTTTGCAAGCATTATGTGTTTGGGAAGTTTCATCGCAGCAAGTTCCCAAAGAAGGTCATTCATCAGACCAAGAAGACTCTTGACTACATTCATATGGATTGTTGGGGTCCGTCACATGTTGAGTCTATTGGAGGCCACATATATTTTGTGTCTATGATTGATGACTACTCAAGGATGACTTGGGTAATTATGATAAAGAACAAAAGTGAAGCGTTCAAGAGATTTAAGCAGTGGAAGGCGTTGGTAGAAAATCAGACTGGGAAGAAGATCAAGCGACTGCGAACTGATAATGGCCTGGAAGAAGATCAACCATGAACCCCAACAGTCTCCGTTCAGCCCGTAGCGTAGTTAGAATGTATAATTGTGTGAGAAATGAGAATAAATCATGATTGCCAAGCATTTCAATTCTCTAACTATACCACATTGTACCTTTCTCTTAACATCACTATACCTGTTTGTGCTCGAGAGGAAATTCCCGATCTACATTGATTTCCCCTTATTTTGCTCATTGATTTCAATCAATTTTTATTTTCTAGATTTGTTGTTTCCAATGTTTTTCTCCTCATTTTTTCTCTTCTTCAAAGACTTTAATTCTATCACGGGCCAATCTCCGCGAAAAGGTATGTTGCTTTCTTCTTTTTTTTTCTTTAATGAATCACATGTATATGTGTCTTGAATTAATATTTGGTTGCAGAATTGAACTTATTTGAGCATATATTCAGTTTAGATAATAGTTTTTCAAACGTTATTTGTCACTGGTTTTCGATTTTAAATGAATAAATTGTGGTCCGTCTTTGTTTCTAAAAATTGTGATTACTTCTATGTTGGAGAATGTTGTAGAAACTTAATTTAGTCCATTTTAAACTCGATTCTCAATTAGTTATTTTGTATATGTTCATAACGCCAACAATTTTTGGTTATTAATTTCGATTTTCCTCAACTTAAGAGTTAAAGAAAAGTACGATTTGGTACTAATAAAATTAAGTAGATGGATCATATGAATTGACTAACTCGTTGAATATATCTTATCAAGATGTTGTTGTAGTATTTTTATAGTATCTTATTTAATTATGAAAATGCTGGTCATGTTGAAAACAAAGGAATAATGTTGTATATTTGTAGACAAGTTGATATTCTAATGCTCATGGTGGATCTTTTGGTTAAGTTTGTGTCTAGACAAAATGAAATCAGTAGATTTGTCTTAAATCATAATAAATGACAGTTATATTTGTATTTTGAATTAAATAAAATTACTGAAACAATGCATGCAGGAGATCAATGACTTTTATATTGGTATAACTATTACACAACTAGTCTTCTTCATCATGCAATAGATGACGTTGAATGTCAGATCTTAATTCTTTTCTTGTGTGCTTGTGTATTTTCTATTATTGGATAGTTTCAATGTAATATTTAGTTTATAAGATGCCATGGCATAATTCTATCTAGAGGATGAAATATCATACTGACATTTGCTAATTTCAAGTGTAAATGGCGCTTGAGCAATGTTCCTTAAGTTTATTTTCCGCTTCTCTTCTCAAATTTGTGTTCATGTGTACATATTGTGAAATTTGAATTTATTTGTGTATTTGTAGGGCTCACTCGACTTTCCTAAAACCAAGAAAATTTAATTAACATAAATATCTACACAAATAAGAGAGAAATACGAAAAAACACTACAAAGTCGTCAAAAGTTACAAAAATGCAAACAGAGAGAGAGAGAGAAAACATGACTCGTGACCAATTAAAACTCGCAAAAAAAGACATGAAAACATAGAAAAACACACAAACATGTAAAGTTCAACTCCCTAAACTTAGCTTTTTGCTTGTCCCCAAGCAATACTGAGCCTAGACATAGATAAGAGAAATGCAATCCTCCGATGAACCAAAAACTAATGTATATAAATGATTCGAGGAGTTATGTATTAAATAAAATGAAAAGTCGACTAACAAGATGACATGATACGATGAGATTAGAGATTTAGACTCTCCTCTGGTCGAATAAAAGTAAAGAGTTTCCCTTCATACACACTCCCATCCATGCTTCGGCTAAGATCTATCCATGCTCAAACCACTATGTCGACACCCTACTATCCCAATCATCTATACACCTCTTTAAAAATAAAAAATTAAGAATATGTGCAAGGGTGCGCACTTGTTACGATCATAACTTTGAGGATTTATAGACGCATCCTTGGTTATTTATATTTTTTTGGAAACTTCTCACCTTTTTAAATATTCTTTTTTTTTTTGTGTGTGTGTGTGTGTGTGTGGTGGGGGGGGGGGGGGGGGCTGATTTTGCCCTTTTTTAGTAAATTCTTTCGTATGCTTGGCTTGTGGATATAATTTG
>BMAC01000956.1:417571-471642 GCA_014905375.1 Phtheirospermum japonicum | reverse complement strand
GGTAGAAAGTGTAGGGAACATATGAAGTGTTTTGGCCTTGTTCTATTCATGTAATTCATTTTGAGAGTCGGATAATCTATACTAATCTCGTTTTCAAATGATTATATATAGAAGTTTATGTAAACTTTTTATTTTATTTTTGGAGACGTCAAAAAACTCCACGTGCTTATCGACAAATTTCTAAGTTGCATTTAGAAACAAGTGATCGGAGTATTTATGTTAAATTCTTTTTTATTTTTGAAGATGTCAAAAATTCCACGTGCTTATTTAGGAAATGTTGTAAGTTGCATTTAGCAACAAGTGATCGGAGTCAATGAACTCTCATTTTTGTGTTATAAATATTGTGTTTCACTTAGTACCTCACCTTTATGGTTAAGTACACACATAAAATTAGCAATGTCCACATTGCACACAACATGACATAAGGTAAGAGCGAATGGAACGAGATATACCCCTATAATCGTGCTTGAGCTGAAGGGCTGAGAGTGTTGTGGCATCGAACGGGTGGTTGAGGCGATAGGGATATACATAAAGATATAAGTGGAGAAAAACAAACACAAATGACAAAATAAGACTCTAACATAAAAGAAAAACATCAAAATGTACAAAAGAAAAATATTTTTGTGACTTTTTCAAAAATATTCAAAATTCCATTCGTATTTTTTTATTTTATTTATTTATTTATTTATTTTTGGTGTGTTAAATAAAAAAACAAAAGAATGATAAGTGAAAGGAATGTCGGCGACATCCATCTTCAAATGGGAATTAGCTGCATGGGAGGAGGATGAGTGATCTAAGCGACCCTCGAGTCTGGCGAGATGAACCTTAAGCTTCTAAAAACTTTGATGAGTGCTTTGATGGTTCTTATGTATTTTCTCATAGAAGAGTTGGAGCTTCTCAAACATCTTTAATTGAAACTCCTGATCCTCGAAGAATTAGTCCTATCCTTGAGTTGGCCCGAACCAGTGTCCGTGCTATCTTTGGGCTCATCCTCATTAGCATGAGAGGGCGATGATCCACCACATGTAGAGGCTCGAGCTTTGGCCGAGCGCAACATTGAATGGGGGTCGGCCGTCGAGCCCCATTCAGTTAAAGATGTTTGAGAAGCTCTAACTCATCGATGAGAAAGTAGATAAGAACCATCAAAGTACTCATCAAAGTTTTTAGAAGCTTAAGATTCATCTCGCCCGACTCGAGGGTCGCTTAGATCACTCATTCTCCTCCCATGCAGCCAATTCCCATCTGAAGATGGATGTCGTTGATAATCCTTCTGCTTAGTATCCTTTTGTTTTTTTATTTAACACACCAAAAATAAATAAATATAATAAAATAATATGAATGAGATTTTGAAGATTTTTGAAAAAATCATAAAAATATTTTTCCTTTGTACATTTTGATGTCTTTCTTTTATGTTAGAGTCTTATTTTGTCATTTGTGTTTGTTTTTCTCCACTTATCCCTTTATGTATATCCCTATCACCTCAACCACCCGATCGATGTCACAACACCCTCAGCCCTTCACCTCAAGCACGATTATAGGGGTATAACTCTTTTCCTTCACTCTTACCTTATTTCATTTTGTGTGCAATGTGGACATTGCTAGGTTTAAGTGTGGGGTGATTTAATCCTTGTTTAGTAATTTCATTCGTATGCTTGCTTGTGGATATAGTTTGAGTTGTGTGGATTGATATTGCCTAGAACCTTGATGATGTGACATGGTTAGATGATTTGGTTAGCTTGCTTAGACTTTCATTTGGCATTAGTGTAATTATGGGTAGAAAGTGTAGGGAACATATGAAGTGTTTTGGCCTTGTTCTATTCATGTAATTCGTTTTGAGAGTCGGATAATCTATACTAATCTCGTTTTCAAATGATTATATAGGAGTTTATGTAAACTTTTTATTTTATTTTTGGAGACGTCAAAAACTCCACGTGCTTATCGACAAATTTCTAAGTTAGATTTAGAAACAAGTGATCGGAGTATTTATGTAAAGTTCTTATTTTATTTTTGAAGATGTCAAAAATTCCACGTGCTTATCAGGAAATGTTGTAAGTTGCATTTAGCAACAAGTGATCGGAGTCAATGAACTCTCATTTTTGTGTTATAAATATCGTGTTCACTTAGTACCTCACCTTTATGGTAAGTCAAAAAAAATGAGTATTTAAAAAGGTGAAAAGTTTACCAAAAATATAACTAACCAAGAATGCGTCTATAAATCCTCAAAGTTATGACTATAATAAGTGTGCAACCCTTGCACGTATTCTTAATTTTTTATTTTTAAAGAGGTGCATAGATGATTGGGCTAGTAGGGTGCCGACATAGTTGTTTGAGCATGGATAGATCTTAGTCGAAGCATGGATGGGAGTGTGTATGAAGGGAAACTCTTTACTTTTATTCGACCAGAGGAGAGTCTAAATCTCTTATCTCATCGTATCATGTCGTCTTGTTAGTCGATTTTCCATTTGATTTAATAAATAACTCCTCGAATCATTTAAATACATTACCTTTTGGTTCATCGGAGGATTACATTTCTCTTATCTATGTCTAGGCTCAGTATTGCTTGAGGACAAGCAAAAAGCTATGTTTAGGGAGTTAAACTTTACATATTTGTGTGTATTTTCTATGTTTTCATGTCTTGTTTTGCGTGTTTTAATTGGTCTTGAGTCATGTTTTGTCTCTCTTTTCTTTGTTTGCATTTTTTTAACTTTCAACAACTTTGTAGTGTTTTTTTTGTATTTTTCTCTTATTTGTGTATATAAATATGTTAATTTGATGGGCCAAGAATATACCAGATCTGGTGCGGGTAGACCTGGTCTGGCAAACTGCTAGATAAATATGGTTAGACCAGAGTGACCAACACTCTCGATCAGGTCTTTCCCTTGGAAGAAGAACTGACCTCCTCCCTGAAGGAAGTTATGGTTGAATTGGATTCTAGATGAAACCTCCGCCAATTATTAGAAGATTGGTTCAGGATGGGTCAGAACTGTAAAACTGGTATGCGACAGGTGGAGGAAGGCAAGATCAGCCTGGTCCCAGAGAAAGGCCTGGTTGGGCTCTTTAAAGAGACAGAGCTGGCCATAATTAGAGAAAGGGCTGGTCGGGATTGACATCAGGACTATTGATTCAAAAGGAGAACCGAATCAGGACAGACCTGGTTTCTTGACCTCCACAAGAGGAGACAAGGGGGACCACTTGTCAGAATTTGTTACTTAAACGGCCCTTGATTCGTGGCCTTTGTTTTCCGAGATCCCGGCTGGGGTCCCCACTGGGAAAGCTATAAATATCTCAGCCTCAAGGCTGAGAGAGGTATGTCATTCCTTTGAGCATTCCTTATTATTTTCTGGAAAACACCTCAAACGCTTACTGACTTAAGCATCGGAGAGGTTTCCACTGGAAAAACACTGGTGGTCCTTTCTAACTTGTGTTTGTGGTGCAGATCAGGAAGGTGTCTAAGTTCCAGGCGTATCTCTGGAGCTGGTCATATTTTGGGTTGAAACAAATTGGCGCCGTCTGTGGGAAAATATCGATCAAGCTAAGACGTGAGAATTTTCAATGGCTTCAGATGGTCTACGACGGAATTTGGTGGGGGAGCTTGGTGGAACCCCCAGCTCCGCTACGCCGTGGGGTATGCCACGGTCGGCTGAGCCATCAACGACGAGGCCGGGGAAGGCAGAGCCGTCAGCCGCAGCTGGATCAGGCACCGTGCCGCCCTCCTCAGATGGACCAACGCCTGTTACTGGTGGGCTGTTGAACAATGCCTTGCACAGGCAATTGTCTGAGTTAATCGACAAGGCTGTGGAAGCAGCCGTGGAGAAAAAATTTGCTGAGATTTCAACTCCACCATCAGGTGTGCGGCCAGATCGGACAGTCCCATTGACAGAATTCGAGTCGTTGTGCAATTAGACGGCAGAACGGACTCCACTCCAGGACAGGGACGAACACTTCTCTACCTCCGACAGCGAAACATCCAGCCAGATTAATCCAGGCTTGATGGAACAAATGCAAAGCTTGCAGAAAGAGGTGAGGGAATTTAAAAAAAAGATGACGAGTGATGGCGCGGCTCCGGCAAGGAGAGGTACTCCGTTCACTGAAGAAGTCATGCGCGACGATGTACCGGCCTCTTACAGGTCATTGGGCTTTGAATACAAGGGGACTACTGATCTATGGGATCATTTGAGTCGTTTCGAGATTGCGGCGGCTGTGCACAAATTCTCTGACGCGGTCATGTGCCGGGTTTTCCCAATGACCTTTACCAAGTTAGCTCAGCTTTGGTTCAGTCAGCTCCCGCCGATATCTATCAATAACTTTGACGAATTCAGCTCGGCCTTCCTACACTAGTTCACGAGTTGCAGGAAGTACCAAAAAATGCCACTTGAACTTTTCAGCCTGAAGCAGAAAGAGAATGAGAGCCTGCGCGCCTACATCAATAGGTTTACAACAGCTAAGTTAGAGGTGCCCTCTGCGTTTGAAGAGCTGTTGGTGAATGCTTTGGCGCAGGGTCTGAGGAGAGGGGAATTTTTCCAATCGCTGGTGGTGAAACCAGCTCTGAAATTTGGAGAGCTCTTGGAGAGAGCCGAGAAGTATATCCATCTGGAAGAAGCGTTGAAAATCAAGGAAGAAGGGAGAAGAAGCCGGAAAGGTATGAAAGAGAAGACAGGGTCACGGTAAAAAAGCCCGGGTCAGAGTTGTCCGTGGGCAGACCTCGTTTTGACAGGTATACCCCTCGGCAACTCCACAGGGAGAGATACTACAAGATATAGAATGACACCCGGAGCTAAAACGGCCCAAGACCTATTCACAAAAGCCTAGGAGGGAGAGGTCAGACTGATTCTGCCATTTCCATAACGAATACGGGCACAGTACTGATGAGTGTACGCATTTGAAAGATGAGCTGGAGAGAATAGTTCAGGCAGGGCACCTGAAAGAGTACGTCCGCATGAGGAAAGAGGAAGCCAGATCTGGTCTTAGCGACTATAATCGTGCTCCACAAAAAAAAGAGATCAGGATAGGGGGCGAGCTGAAGGAAGAAGAACTGATCAAGCCCAGGTCATTCATGGAGAAATCCAGATGATTACTGGTGGAGAGTTGGAAGAGCATTCTAAAAGGACGCAACATAGTTATGTCCGAGCTGCAAAAGACCTGGTTAGGAAGTCACGAGAGGTCAGGCAGATGGCGTCTGCACCGAATATCTGTTTTGGATCAGAGGATGGTGATGGCATCTTGGCTCTCCACATGGACGCTTTAGTTATAACGGCTACTATTGCCAGTTATAACTTCAGACAAATTTTCGTGGATACAGGGAGCTCTGCTGATATTTTATTCTTTGATTGCTTTAAACAGTTGAAGTTAGATGTCGAGTTGGAGGAGGTGACCACCTCTTTAGTCGGGTTTGCAGGAGGAGCCCTGAAACCCTTAGGAGCGGTCAGACTCCTCGTGACGCTGGGAGAAGAACCGTATAGGGTGACTAGGGCGGTGCGTTTTTTGGTGGTGGATGCGCCATCTTCTTACAATGTTATGCTTGGCCAACCTTCCCTAAGCCAGTTCCAGGCTTTTATCTCGGTTTTTCATATAAAGATGAAATTCCCTACGGAGGACGGAACAGGGGAGGTGAGAGGTGATCAATATGCGTCACGACAGACGTATGTTGAATGCATCAGAAGAAACAGCGAGGAGGAAAGGCAGAGTAAAAAGGCTAGGGTAGAGCTGCCAAGACAAGACCTATCTAGTAGAAGAGATGAATGACTGATGTTAGTAGAGGTTGTACCAGGGGATGAGAGTAGGGTCCTTCGTGTAGGAACGACGCTCAGCCCAGAGGTCTTGACAGGCCTGGTAACTCTATTGAGAGATAGTGCGGATGTGTTTGCTTGGTCCCCTCAAGATCTGGTAGGAATTGATCCTGAGGTGACCGAGCATCGCCTTAACATCAGTCCAGATATGAAGCCAGTAAAACAAAAGAAACGAAACTTTGGGCCTGAGAAAGAGGCCATAATCGAGGCCGAGGTGGAGAAATTGCTCAAAGCCAAACACATCCAGGAAATCCAATTTCCAAAATGGCTCTCCAATGTCGTGCTGGTTCCTAAAACTCAGAAGGACTGGCGAATGTGTATCGATTTCCGAGATCTTAACCGAGCCTGTCCAAAAGATCATTATCCTCTGCCAAGGATAGACCAACTGGTCGATTCCACCTCCGGTTGCGAACTCTTGAGCATGATGGATACCTCCCAGGGTTATCACCAGATCAGGTTGGCAAAAGAAGATTGGAAGCGAGTTAGTTTCATAACTCCGAAAGGAACATATTGCTATGTGATTATGTCGTTTGGGCTCAAGAATGCAGGTGTCACATATCAGTGATTAGTGGATAAGATATTTAAAAACCAGCTTGGGCGAAACATGGAAGTTTACGTAGACGATATGCTAGTGAAAAGCGTGAAGGCGACTTCGCATGTCAATGACTTAAGAGAGACCTTTGATACCCTGCGGAAATATAAGATGAATCTCAACCCTAAAAAATGCACATTTAGGGTTAGAGCTGGCGAATTTCTGGGGTACATGGTTACTGAAAAGGGCATTGAGGCCAACCCAGAGAAAGTGCGGGCAATTATGGAGATGCAGGAGCCCAGGAATGTCAAGGAGATGCAATGTTTGGCAGGACGCATCAATTCCTTGAGCCGATTTGTTTCACGCTCGGCAGAGAAAAGCTTGCCCTTTTTTCAAGCTTTGCGAAAGAAGGCTCGAGCACGGAATGTGAGGATGTGCTCAGGATGTTGAAGGAGCATTTGGCCAGCATGACGTTGCTCACTAAGCCTGTCCAGGGAGAGCCCCTCATCTTGTACTTGTCGGTTGGGCAACAGGCAGTTAGTTCTGTCTTGCTCCGAGAAGAAGGCAAGATACAGAGATCGGTCTACTACTGGAGCAAGGTCTTGCATGACGCCGAGATGAGGTATGTGGAAATCGAGCGAGCAATGCTAGCTCTAGTGGGCACAGCTCGCAAATTGCGCCCATATTTCCTTTCTCATAGCATAATCGTGCGGACAAACTTGCCATTGAAAGCTATTATGGACAAGCCAGAGGCGTCGGGGAGGCTATTCAGGTGGATAATTGAGCTTAGCGAATTTGACGTCGCGTTTGAGGTCAGGACAGCCATCAAAGCCCTGGCAATAGCTGATTTTATGCAAGAAATGACCAGTTCTTCCAACAAAAAACAAGAGTGGACAGTCTTCACAGATGGTTCTGTCAGTAACCAGGGTTGTGGAGCAGGAATTGTTTTAATAGATCCGGTTGGGGTGTCAACGGAGTACGCAATACGTTTAAATCATGCTCTTTCTAATAACGCGGCGGAATATGAAGCCCTCCTGCGAGGTGTTCAGATGGCACAGTATCTAGGAGCAGAGCAGATCTGCGCCAAGGTGGACTCTCAGCTCGTTTGTAAGCAAATAAATGGAGATTTGAGACAAGGGAAGATAGCATGCAGAGATATTTGGCCAAGTTCAGAAGATTAGCTAAGGACGTCAAATCTCTGACAGTTATGCAAATCCCTCGAGAAGAAAATGGAAGAGCAGACTTTTTGGCGAAGGTTGCAAGTTCAGCCGTAGACTGCCAAGAAAGAACAATAACATTCCTAAGGGCGGATGCAGAGTTTGGTACAGAGCAGATCTATTCGGTAAATGAAAGAGATGATTGGCGCTCTCCTATCATCGCTTACCTAGCAAATGGAGAGCTGCCGGGGGAGAAGAGAGAAAGAGTCAAAGTAAGAGTCAGATCTGCTCGTTTTTGCCTGGTTAAAGGAACTCTATTTCGGCGTGGTTTTGGACAACCTTTGCTACGATGTTAGGGTTCTGAGGAGAGCACCCAGGTCCTCAAAGAAGTTCATGAAGGTTGTTGCGGTAATCATATGGGGGCAAGGGCCCTGGCAAGCAAAATACTTTGGGCTGGCTATTTTTGGCCATCACTGAGGAGAGAGGCTGAGATTTTTGTAAAAAAGTGCGAAAAGTGTCAGAAGATGTCCCCCTTGACTCACCAACCGGCGGAAGAGCTGATGACAATGAGCTCCCCTTGCCCTTTTGCGAAATGGGGGATCGACCTGGTCGGTCCATTTCCAATGGCTCCAGCTCAGAAAAGGTTCCTCATTGTAGCCATTGACTATTTCAGCAAGTAGGTGGAGGCAGAAGCTCTGGCTAAAATAACGGAAGAGGCGGTGATGGGTTTCATCTAGAAAAACATTGTATGTCGCTTTGGCGTACCAAGGGGAATAGGGGAAGTACCTGGTTATGGAATAATCGTAGAAGTTGGATGAAAGTAAGCGGAATTGTGAAGGTCGCCGGAGTACAGGAGAGAAAAGGGGAAAGATTCAGCAAATTATGAAAATAGAATTTTAAAAGTGAGGGGAAAAAGGAACGTGGGAAGATGAAAAGGCAAAACGGATCAATTTGAAAAATGAAAAACGAGAGGCGGGATTTGATGGGATCCCCGCATTTAATGCGGGCAGTCCTAGGGTAAACCATGCGCCACCAACCTGTCAGAGTTGAAAAGACGTGTGGACTAGAGCCCATCTAGGAACGTGGGCCGACACCACTAATGCCAATAATTAGGTCTGTTTGTCAGGCGGATTTCTCGGGATTCGTATCAGTACGAGAAGCACTAAAGGAAGTGGGACCGATCTGTACTGAGATAGATACAAGTCCTTTGCAGCTCTACCCTCACTAATTTGAGAGGAGGAGTTGATGGGCCAAGAATATACCAGATCTGGTGCGGGTAGACCTGGTCTGGCAAACTGTTAGATAAATATGGTTAGACCAGAGTGACCAACACTCTCGATCAGATCTTTCCCTTGGAAGAAGAACTGACCTCCTCCCTGAAGGAAGTTATGATTGAATTGGATTCTAGATGTAACCTCCGCCAATTATTAGAAGATTGGTTCAGCATGGGTCAGAACTGTAAAACTGGTCTGGGACAGGTGGAGGAAGGCAAGATCAGCCTGGTCCCAGAGAAAGGCCTGGTTGGGCTCTTTAAAGAAACAAAGCTGGCCATAATTAGAGAAAGGGCTGGTCGGGATAGACATCAGGACTATTGATTGAAAAGGAGAACCGGATCAGGACAGACCTGGTTTCTTGACCTCCACTGGAGGAGACAAGGGGGACCACTTCTCAGAACTGGTTACTTGAACGGCCCTTGATTCGCGGTCTTTGTTTTGCGAGATTCCGGCTGGGGTCCCCACTGGGAAAGCTATAAATATCTCAACCTCAAGGCTGAGAGAGGTATGTCATTCCTTATTATTTTCTGGAAAACACCTCAAACGCTTACTGATTTTAGCATCGGAAAGGTTTCCACCGGAAAAACACCGGTGGTTCTTTCTAACTTGTGTTTGTGGTGCAGATCAGGAAGGTGTCTAAGTTCCAGGCGTATCTCTGAAGCTGGTCATATTTTGGGTTGAAACAAATATGTTAATTTGATTCTTGGTTTTAGGAAAGTCGAGTGGGCCCAAGCGCGCTCCCATGGGTCACAGGCGGCTCGATTTGAGGAAATCACAACTCGTGCCCACAAAACACAGTCATTGATCGATGGCCAATCAACGCACCTTTCCCGCCAGCGTTGACGTCATGTGTCGATCGACCTGCCGAGGATCACCCACCACCGTCGATCAACACCCGATCAACGGCCAATCGATGCACGCCTATTTTATCATTGTCGACTGCCATCATCAATCAACAGAGATTGACAGCAAAGATACCGTAGATCGACACCTGATCAACGGAAGGCCATTTTTTGGTCATATTTAGAAAAGTTACCATTTTACCCCGATGATTCACTCATATATAATCCCACACTTCTCAACTGTAAAAAAGATTTTGGGCTACCTTTTTGACTTGAAAACATTCTCAACAACCCTATTCTCACCTCTTTTTCAAGTATGAACCTCTAAACTCTTCCTTGTTTTCCTTGCTCTTATAACTTTAACCTAAAAAGATAGTAGATAACTTATAATTCATATTCTATTGCATTTGTCTTGGGGAATTTATGAATGTTTGAAACTATTATTGCATTTTTCTTGTGGAATTTATGAATGTTTGAAACTATTGATTCCCTTGTGTAATTTGTAGCTTGAATGTTTGAGTTTTTCATATGTTATTAGTGAAACCTCATTTTTTTTTTTTCCTCCATTGTTTTGATTTTGCTCTTATTTCAAGCTTCGTTCCTCTTTTAGCATAGTTTAGAAAGTTAGTGGTGACAGACTAATTGGTTTAGCAAAACTAGTCATTTGCTTACGTATGGTTGACATTGTAAATTATTCTCCTGTTAGGGTATTTTCAAGCATTGTAATAGCACTTTTAATTTTCTAATTGTAGTTTAAATGGTCTTTTCCCTCCATACAATTGGAAAAAAAAAAAAACAATACTTGCTTTTTGTTTACAAAAAAAGTCCCACAAATGGAATGAAAAGTGGGTCCATGTATATGATCGAGACCTCGCAAACAACAACGCTTCTTCCCCATATGGAGTTCGGAACCCAAAGGCAATCGTTTTAGTTTATTTGTGATTTATTTATGAGTTCATTGTTTTAATAGCTTTGTATTTTTAATTTCCAACTTTCAAGGTTTATTATTATTTCGTTTAAGTTATACCTTGCATTATTATACTCTCTTTAATGTCCTCAATCTTTTTCTTCTTAATATAATTTCATTATAATTTCATTAGCTTGCTTACACAAAAACCAACCATAACTAATCTTTTATTAGTGTAATCGTATGAAAATAAATATCTTATTTTTTATTGTCATTCTTTGTGAGATAACTTCAATCACCTCACCGCACTACGATCAGCCACGTTCTCTTGCAGGCGATCCTCAAGATATTTTTTAAAATAGTGCATTTGAGATCACTTCAACTCACACCAATTCATCTCCTTAATCTTTGATAGATTGTCAAGAAGATGCTATATATTAGTGTAAACTTTCTCGATATTCTAAGTTTCCGATTTGCAGTTAACAAGCAATATAGATAAAAATGTATCTTGAACAAGTCGCCACCGTATATTCCTTCATCTTCGGGACGAGGTTTGTTTGGATTATCCTATATGGACTTGGCTCAAACAAATCTATCTTTCCATTCTTGATCGATCTCTAATTGCTTCTTTTTCTTCCTTTTGGTGATTGAAATTTTCCCACGGGTAAAGCCTAAAGTGTGGACACATGATCTTATTTGATGTGCAACTTTGACCTATCATGTAACTTTAGTTTGCGATCGAAGTGGTTGAGGTTCTTCACTAACCAGTACCCCATCGTCGTTGGTATTGAAGTTATTGATAAATTTAGAAGGGGCCAGATCGAATATCTACAAAAAAATTTCTCTATCATTCATTTAACAATGGCGAAGCTCTTCTATCATTCATTTAACAATGGCGAAGCTCTTACAAAACCCAAGGTGACAACCTATTATGAAATACAAACTTTCAACCATCGTCGCAACTAGTAATACCACCAGCACATTCCGATATAAGGCTCTTAATATCATCATTCATTGTTAAAGAAATACCTATTTAGTACCTTGTATGTTTGTTTTAGGGACTTTGTCTACTTTAGTACTCTTCCCTCCAAAGGGCACGTAAAAGGAACCGAGGAGTTTTATCCTTTGCGCATCGGGAATTTTCTATCGAACACATAGTTAAAAATGACTTTCACTAATTGAAATGCCTTAGCATTCAGAACCTTGTTATACTGAATGCCCTAACCTTGTAGGTGGATTATATTTACATTTTTGTTTGTTTTTTTTTTTTTTTAACTTGTTTCTTCATCATATTCATGTTGTTTGCTTTTGTTTGTCCTCAGGGATGTTGATGACGACGCGTACAAAATCTTAAAAATGTGTCGATTCTTGTGTTAGAAGTAAATTTAGTTACAGTGCACATGAAATCTGTTTTGAATGGTTTAACTAACGGACAACTTGCAGGTTTGATCTGTTTCAGTCTCTTTCATGGATTTTTTTTTTAATTTTTTACTAGCGTTTTTGTTTTGATAACCCCACCCCCAACCCCTTTTTTGGTAGGATTTGCTGCATACAGCAGTTAGCACGGGGACTACCCGGTTACATTTGTTGATAAACTTTTAACTTTCTTATTAAGTAGAAACGTATGACAGCAGTTTTGGTGACAGCTTAATTTTCCAATTTTAAGTAGCAGTGCATGGAGAAAATCTTTTAAACACCCCTTTTCTTCTGTGTAGAATTTGTGTTTGTTGATAATCTTGAGACAGTTGACTTACATTTAAAGTAGAAACGCGCATCGGCTGTTTTGGAGAGTTTTCAGCTTATTTGCAGTTCGTGTGGAGGATCTTTTAGACCGCAAATAAGCTGAAAACACTCAAAAACAGCCGATGCGCGTTTCTACTTGAAATGTAAGTCAACTACCCAAGATTATCAACAAACACAAATCCTACATAGAAGAAGGTGTCTAAAAGATCACTGCTACTTAAATTGGAAAATTAAGCTGAAAAACTCACCTAAAATGCCGACATGCGTTTCTACTTAATAAGGAAGTCAATTGCCCAAGATTATCAACAAATGCAATTGTGCAGTTCCCGTACTCACTCCAGTGTGCACCAGTGTGCAGCAATATCCTACCAAAAAATGGGGAGTTGAGGTGAGGGTTATCAAAACAAAAAAAAAACTATTAAAAAATTCTAAAAAATCCATTAAAGAGACTAAAACAGATTAACCGTACAAGTTGTCCGTTAGCTAAACCATTCAAAACAGATTTCATGTCCACAATAATTAAATTTACTTCTATCACAAGAATAACCCCTTTTAAGATTTTGTATAAAGGCATCATCAACAACATCCCTGGGAACAAACAGCATGAATATATGATGAAGAAACAAGTTCAAAAAAAACGTAAATATAATCAACCTACAGGGTGAGGGCGTTCATTATAACAGGTCACTGAAAGACATGTCTTCAATTTTTTCCATGAAGATCGCCCTATCCATGTTTTACATCATTGCAAAGTCATGGTACAGAACACTAGCATTCAAATCCAAAAATTTCTTCGCTGACCGACGAGTCAGCCGCTCCGACCCAGTTGTTCCAACTACTTTACCACTCATGTCAATCAAACTTCCAACAAAAGAGGACAAAACCCAACTGCCATCAACAACGTGGAATGAACAAGGAAGAAGAGATGTTACAATCTTTAACAGATAGTTATCTTAAACAGAAATACCGGTTAACTCGGGATCTGCAACCTTAACATCAACTTCAGAAGGTGGAATCAAAAGAGTAACGTCTTCCACTATGTCGCCATCCCAAACCGCCCGTTCCTGCTAATGACCCGCTCCGCTCCCTTACATCGCAATTTCCTAATTCTGTTAAAAAAAACTCATCTTTCTCACCGCGTCCACCCAATTTAGGGTTTGTATCCCCTCTTCCTCCAATTTCATCTCCGTCCATGACAGAATATGATTATTTATGTTTAATTCCTACTAGATTTCTCGATTACCTTCTGGTGCTTAATTTCTAGATTACCCTCTCGTCATCCATTATCTTTGATGTTCTTATTCATGTTCACATGTTGTCAATTAAGTCTGGTTGGAATTGATATTTTGTTGTTAATGATATGATTGATGTCTTCCCCCATATCTATAGTATTTCAGTTGTTGCATGATTGCTTTAGTTGTTCTTTTTTTTTTTAATTTTTGTTTTTACTCGGGAATATGTTTTGAATAAAACTTTCTTGTTTGATGTTCCTGTGATAATTTATTGTATTTTTTTTTTCTTGTATTATATGTGCAGGTATTGGAATTACTGAAAGATCCACATTACTTAGTTACCAACTCACCCCAACAGCCTTTACTACAACCTTGCCAGACAAATCGTGATTTTTGGAGTTAATTGTTTTTATAGCCCATAGTTTATCTGTTTGATGCATGCTTATTTCTTAAGTGTATTTTCCTTCTTTTCTGCACAGGTAATGGAGCATACCGCCTTCTCACGCTGGTGAGATCTCCTATGCTCCTTCGTGAGTCGTCTTTAGCTAACATAGAAGATACTACAGTTGAGCTTAAGAGATATGGTGAGCTAGCTTAATTTGTTTCGAAATTCTTTTATATGCTGTGTGTTCTTTTGTATTTCGGATTAAGTATACATACTTGTATTGTTAATAGTATGCCTTTATTTTTAACTTTATGCATCAGGATCTGGAATTCTCACTGTACCACACAGCCTACTAGTGTCACAGAAATATTCAACAGCATGTCATCGGTTGTTGGTTTCAGCTTCAACGTCATATAATGCCCTCGTGCTTAATGATATCTAGGTAATTTTTATTGAAGTTTCATTGGTTATTGTTAATTGTCATATTGGATCATAACATTTATTGCTTCTCTACTTTCAATGAAAAGATATCCCTTTAGCCTATGAATAAACAGAAAAGTCTGTACAAAACACAATTATAAAAGAAAGCTTGTTTGGTGATGTTTGAGTCTATTTTGGTCGAAAATGACTTGATTAATCAACTGTTGTCTCATGCCTTTAAACTCGTCAATTTGCTTAAAATGATCGAGTTAATCTAATTTTTGGAGGAAGTGTATCGACAACCGTCGTTTTTACAAAGTTTGAACTATTTTTATGTCTGCCTTTTGTATCCCTCACTCTCAGTTGTGTGATCCAACAGACTTCTTTTGTCATATCACAACTTTATAGTGTTCTCCGTTGATGTTTAATTTGTGCAATTTGATGATGCGACTGATGTTCATGTGATTGATGGTGTTTGAAGCCTGAGTTGTAACTTGTTATGGTTTTTCATGGTGAGAGTTCTTTATTTTGTATTTTTAGTTGTGTGATGCGAAAACTATGCTCCCACTTTACGAAGTTTGCAATGTAATGGTGATTATGATTTTTTTACTTTTGAAGAAATAGTTATATGCTGTTAAAGATGTAACTCTTTTTCATGATGTTGAAGAAATAGTTATAGGCTATAACCTTCGTAAACACCGGTTAACTATGCTCCCACTTTACGAAGGTTTTAAATCCCTGAAGACGTTACTCTTTTGATTCCACCTTCTGAAGTTGATGTTAAGGTTGCAGATCCCGAGTTAAACGGTGTTTCTGTTAAAGATTGTAACATCTCTTCTTCCTTGTTCATTCCACGCTGTTAATGACAGTTGGGTTTTGTCTTCTTTTGTTGGAAGTTTGATTGACATGAGTGGTACATTAGTTGGACAACTGGGTCGGAGCAGCCGACTCGTCGGTTAGCGAAGAAATTTTTGGATTTGAATGCTTAGTGTTCTGTACCATGACTTTGCAATGATGAAAAACATGGATCGGGCGATCTTCATGTAAAAAATTGAAGACCTGTTGTCATTACATGGATCGGGCGATCTTCATGGAAAAAATTGAAGACCTGTTGTCTTCCAGTGACCTTGTTATACTGAATGCCCTCACCCTGTAGGTGGATTATATTTACCTTTTTTTTAAACTTGTTTTCTTCATCATATGTGTGTCTTTGTTTCTCCTCAGGGATGCAAAGTCTTAAAAGGGATAATTCTTGTGATAGAAGTAAATTTAATTATCGTAGACATGAAATCTGTTTTGAATGGTTTAACTAACGGACAATTTGTACGGTTGATCTGTTTCAGTCTTTTTTAATGGATTTTTTAAAAAATTTTACTATTTTTTTATTTTGCTTTGATAACCCTCACCCCCAACTCCCCTTTTTTGGTAGGATTTGCTGAATGAGCACGAGGACTACCCAATTGCGTTTGTTGATAATCTTGGGACAGTTGACTTCCTTATTAAGTAGAAACGCATGTCGACATTTTAGGTGAGTTTTTCAGCTTAATTTTCCAAATTAAGTAGCAGTACACCGCCTTTCTTTTATGTAGGATTTGTGTTTGTTGATAATCTTAGGTAGTTGACTTACATTTCAATTAGAAACGCGTCTGGAGAGTTTTCATCTTATTTGCCGTTCGTGGGAGGATCTTTTAGACTGCACCCTTTTTTTTTTCTTTTTTTCTGCAGCGCATGGTTACTAAGCAGACTGCCAGCAAATGAAAATGAAAGCTGCCTTCCACTATATTTATTATATAGGAACAATCTTGAAAGCCGGCTGTTTTGTAGAGTTTTCTAGAGAAAGATTTTAAATGAAAATGTGGTTACTAAGCAAACCGCCAGCAGATGAAAATGAAAGCTGCCTTCCACTATATTTATTATATAGGAACAATCTTGAAAGCTGGCTGTTTTGTAGAGTTTTCTAGAGAAAGATTTTAGAATGAAAATGTGGTTACTAAGCAGACTGCCAGAAAAATGAAGAGCTACAGAAAAAAGAGGAGTGCGGTCTAAACGATCCTCTCCACGAACTGCAAATAAGCTGAAAACTCTCCAAAACAGTTTGATGCGTGTTTCTACTTGAAATGTAAGTCAACTGTTTCAAGATTATAAACAAACACAAATCCTACACAAGAAAAGGGGTGTCTAAAAGATTTTCTCCATGCACTGCTACTTAAATTGGAAAATTAAGCTGTCACCAAAACTGCGGCGTACGTTTCTACTTAATAAGAAAGTCAAAAGATTATCAACAAAACTGGGTAGTCCACGTTTCTACTTAATAAGAAAGTCAAAAGATTATCAACAAACGCAACTGGGTAGTCCTCGTGCTCACTGTCGTATGTTGTATGCAGAAAGGTGGTTGGAGGTGGGGTTATCAAAACAAGAAATGCTAGTAAAAAATTAAAAAAAAAATCTATTAAAAAGACTAAAACAGATCAAACATGCAAGTTGTCCGTTACCTAAACCATTCAAAACAAATTTCATGTCCACAATAACTAAATTTACTAACATAAGAATTGCCACCTTTTTAAGATTTTGTACAAAGGCGTCATTGACAACATCCCAATGGACAAACAAAAACAAACAGGCATGAATATGATGAAGAAACAAGTTAACAAGGTGAGGGCATTCAGCATAACAAGGTCCTAACTGCTAGGCATTTCAATTAGTGAAAGTCATTTTCAACTATGTGTTCGATAGAAAATTCCCGATCTACATTGATTTTCCCTTATTTTTGCTCATCGATTTCAATCAATTTTTACTTCCTAGATTTGTTGTTTCCAATGTTTTTCTCCTCATTTTTTCTCTTTCTTCAAAGATTTTTCCTAGATTTGTTGTTTCCAATGTTTTTCTCCTCATTTTTTCTATTCTTCAAAGATTTTAATTCTATCACGGGCCAATCTTCGCGAAAAGGTATGTTTCTTCTTTTTTTTAATGAATCACATGTATATGTGCCTTGAATCAATATTTAGTTGCGAAATTTGAATTTATTTGAGCATATATTCAGTTTGGGTAATAGTTTTTTAAACGTTATTTGCCACTAGTTTTCGATTTTAAGTGAATAAATTGTGGTCCATCTTTGTTTCTAAAAATTATGATTACTGCTTTGTTCGAGAATGCTGTAGAAACTTAATTTAGTCCATTTTAAATTCAATTCTCAATTAGTTATTCTGTATATGTTCATAACGGCAACAATTTGTTGTTATTAATTTCGATTTTCCTCAACTTTGTACGATTTGGTACTAATAAAATTGAGTAGATGGATCATATGATTGGACTAACTCGTTGAATGTATCTTATCAAGATGTTATAGTATTTTTATAGTATCTTATTTAATAATGAAAATGTTGGTCATGTTGAAAATAAAGGAATAATGTGTTGTATATTTGTAGACAAATTGAGATTCTAATGCTCATGGTGGATCTTTTGGTTAAGTTTGTGTGTAGACAAATTGAAATCAGGAGATTTGTCTTAGATCATAATAAATGAGAGTAAGTATATGAATTTATATTTGTATTTCGAATTGAATAAAAATACTGAAACAATTCATGCAAAAGATCAATGACTTTTATATTGGTATAAACTATTACACAACTAGTCTTCTTCGTCATGCAATAAATGACGTTGAATGTCAAATCTTAATTCTTATCTTGTGTGCTTGTGTATTTTCCATTATTGGATAGTTTCAGTGTAATATTTAATTTGTAAGATGTCATGGCATAATTCTATGTAGAGGATGAAATATTATACTGACATTTGTTAATTTCACGTGTAAATGGCGCTTGAACAATATTCCTTAAGTTTATTTCTTGCTTCTTTTCTCGAATTTGTGTGTACATATTGTGGAATTTGAATTTATTTGTGTATTTGTAGGGAATTGTAAGAAGAAGGCAAATATTACTACAAAGGATAAAACTCTTGTTCCTTAGTTTTCTGCTCCTCAGGATTCAAGGTAACAAGTAGAATTGTGAACGTAGAAGAAGACAGATATTGCCGCAAAAGTTCTACGACTTAGGATTCAACACAACATATATAGTTGCGAATAAAGGAGTATGTTAGCTCAAAAGATAAAACTCCAATATTTGGGTTCCTTTTATGTGCCCTTTGCAGGGAATGATACTAAGTAGACAAAGTCCCTAGAACAAACATACAAGTTACTAATAAGGTATTGGTTGAAAGTTTGTATTACGACGATGGTTGAAAGTTTGTATTTCATAATAGGATTATATCGGCATGTACTGATGGAATTACCAGTCGCGACGATGGTTGAAAGTTTGTATTACGACGATGGTTGAAAGTTTGTATTTCATAATAGGAAGAGCTTCGTCATTGTTAAATGAATGATAAAGAAAATTTGTTGTAGATATTGGATTTGATCTCCTTCTAAATTTATCAATAACTTCAATACCAACAACGATGGGGTATGAAGAAACTCAACCACTTCGATCGCAAACTAAAGTTATATGATGGGTCAAAGTTGCAAATCAAAGAAGATCATGCGTCTACATTTTAGTCTACATTTTAGCCTTTTCTTGTGGGAAAATTTCAATCCAAAAAGGAAGAAAAGAAAAGGAAGTAATTAGAGATCGATCAAGAATGGAAAGATTTGTTTGAGCTAAATCCATATAGGATAACCCCAACAAACCTCGTCACGAAAATGAAGGAATATACAGTGGCGAGTGGCACTCGCCACTGATTCAAGAGACATTTTTATCTATTTTGCTTATTAACTGCAAATCGAAAACTTAGAACATCGAGAAAGTTTACACTAATATATTGCATCTTCTTGACAATCTATCAAAGATTAAGGAGATAAACTGGTGTGAGTTGAAGTGATCACAAATGCACTATTTATCTTGAGGGTCGCCTGCAAGAGAACGTGGTTGATTGTTGTGCATTGACATGACTAAAGTTATCTCACAAAGAATGACAAAAAAAATAAGATATTCATTTTCACACGATTACACTAATAAAAGATTAGTTATGATTGGTTTTTGTGTAAGCAAGCTATTGAAATTATATTAAACTAAAGTTTGAAGAAAAGATTGAGGACATTAAAGAGAGTATAATAAAGTTTATCGCAAACCTGTCAACTGCTCCGGCAGTAGCAACAGAAACTTCATCCTTGAAATAAAGCACTGACGTGATGCTCCTTGATTCATGCTCCTTGATTCAGCCTAGAAGAACCAAAGGCCACTTAGAGCAGAATTGAAGTACATTATGTAAAATAGATAAATTAATTAATAAGAAAAACATATCTTCCCACGTAGTTCATCCTTGAGATAAAGCACTGACGTGATGCTCCTTGATTCAGCCTAGAAGAACCAAAGGCCACTTAGAGCAGAATTGAAGTACATTAGGTAAAATAGATAAATTAATTAATAAGAAAAACATACCTTCCCACGCCTACAACGTCTTCGGCCTGGAGAAGTATGAGCAACAGGCATTTTATCACTTGGCCTGAAAATTCAACATCATGGTTGAAGTTTACATTTTAGGATCTTTTTGTGAAAAATGCACATTCTGTAATTTATAAAGCAAGCTTTCATTTATTAAGAAAAAATTTGGATCTAAACAAGTTGAAAGCTCTGTGTTACTGTTGTATGCAACTGACAGGAGAATGCAGGAACTTACTCCTTTAAACACAACTGTGGATGGGTGTTTTCGGAGCACCTGGTGTCCCATACTGCAAATGCTCCATCTCTTGAGCCAAAGACAACAAGATCTGTGAAACACATAATAAATTATATAACTAAATAAACCGTAAACAAGGACACGGAGAACAAGTGATCTTTGTTCTCGTACACTGGCAGTGGGGAAGAATATATGAATAGGACGACTTCAGAAAAATCAAATGGACAAATAATAAATAATGATATATAACTGAAGTACCTACCCTGATTAGTAGAATGACAACTGATGGATTTGACGCTTCCAGTGTGTCACATCAACGATCTTGTACATTTCTGCTCTTGTGCATCCCAAACCTTAACCTGTTCAAATCATACTGATGTTAAACAACCCACAAATCATATAATTGGATAGAAGGATCTATTAATCTTTTTCTTTTCATTCTTCAACTAAATGATTATGAAGCCAGACGACTTACACTTTGATCCCCGGAAGCAGTTAATATTAGCATCATCTAATATTAGCATCATCCTGGAGAACATCAATTAAGACAATTGTTACGCACAAGAAGCAACTTTGCGACTAGTTTATTTATTTTAAGTTCTAACTAATGCTCCAGGAAAAAAATGTGACACTCAATTTCACAGTTATTACTTGTAACTATCGATCAACTTATTCTACAATGTACCAAACCTGAACCTGAAGCAATATCAAAGTCATGACAGTTATTTTCTAAAGTTGCGTGTGAGGAAGAATTGACTCTCTTGAAATGGGCCTTCAAATCCGAAACATAACCATTTCTAAGTCTCAATATCCAATCATAAAGACATTTTTAGTAGACATATCTTGCCCCTCAAACCATGGTGTATTTGAGAAAGCTACCGAGCATAAGGTTTTTATTTAGGACTATAAGTGCTGGATATTAGCCATAATCTCATCAACACTTTCACGAATGACTTTGCATCGAAAAAGGTAGAAGGGGTGGGGGGTGAATCTATTATATTGACTATGATATCCTTAATAAAATAGAATCACCTATCTATAAAAAAAAATGGTTATCTTAGAAAATAACCACTGTAAGAAAAAAATTAAGACAAACCCTAGAGAGCTGAGACAGATACACACCTTGTTCCAGCATATGTCAAATATTGCATTTTGATGAGCTACCCACTCATAAACTTTAGCCTTTTCTGCACCACCATAAAATAAATATATAAATGAATTCATTCACTACAAAATTAAAAATCATGCCCCACAAATAAATAAAATAAATATATGAATCTCAGCATTTGAATTTACCTGCATTTTCTTGGTAAGAAGAGGAATCTGTAAATCTCTTTCTGGTGTCGAACAAAGTAATATAACCCCCTTCATCGGTTAGGGCAAGAATATTGGCATTTGTACTAGTCTACACATCACAAAACGACATGCCAATTAAGAAAATCTGTCAGATGAAAAATAAAATTGGGCATAAAATTTCAATTAAAATTAACCTTGCAGAAAGACAGAGCCATTGGAGGCGAAGGTTCGCCTCTGTGCTCCACTGCCACAGCTCCGATTGGATCCAGATCTTTCGAATCGGTGCCCATATAAGGGCGTTTTTTCACTGGGTATGCCAACAGAATAGTTGAGATCGTGAATTAATTAATGACCCAAAACCATAAAATTAGAGACGAAAAAGAAGGTAAAAGTTACCTCTGAATCCGTTGACTTCTCTTGATTTCAAGTCTTCGAAAAATGATCGAGTCCTCGAGGTTTCCATTTTTCTGTTGTCAGTAGTTTTTTCTTCTTCGAGCACTAACCTAGAAGTGAAGGTTAAAATGGAGAGTGCTGAAGTGGACGCTGCGCGGTGCGTTTATTGGTGAGAGGGTTTAATTTGGTGGAAGGCGTATTGCTTTCCAAGAGCACGGCTCGGATGGTCGAAGATGAAAATTTTGGGACCTGACCTGACCATATTGTGTTGTGATGATATTCTTTAGATTAATTTTAAATTTTCTCAATGTTGATAATTTATCTTTGAAAGATAAAATCAATTTGCAATGATATTAGAATGGCATTATAAGTTGGGATTTATTGTTGGTATTTTTTTTTTATTTTCTTTACAAGATATATAGGTTTGTGTTTTTAGAAAGCAGGACTAGTGGGACTTTCCACGTATGATTTAGCAAAATTGGGTTACTTACAATTTGTGTCGAGAACTTGTACCTGGTGAAGCATGTTCTGCTAAATGGTACTATTTGAGTTACATGCTCGGTAAAAGAAATGTATTCTTATTTCATAAAGAAAATGCATTCTTGATTCATTCTTAATTTTATTAATATTGTAAATTATCGGGATGGATGATACCCATTTCCTACTAGGGTAACAAACGAGTCGAACATTCACGATCCCAAGCCAGTATCGAGTTATTTTACCAGTGTTTGAAAGTTGTACATATCTGAGACAGTTGTGAAGGATATGAGGGGGAATGGTGAACACGTGGTTGAACATGGTGTTACACACCACCCATCTGACTCAGAAGTTTTGAAACATTTTAGCCAAACTCATCCAGATTTTGCAGGCAAAACTCGAATGTGAGACTCACTGTACATATTATTTTCAACCATTTGCAAATTTTGGTGCACAATATTTCTCGTGGCCTATAATAGTTACATTATAATTTGTCTCACTAGATGTGTATGAAACAAAATTTCATCTCTCTCGGTGTTATTTATGGATGGCAAAAAATCAAATTAAAATGATACCAGAAATAAAAATTAATACTGAATAAATACAGGACCCAAGTAAAATATGAATTGGAACTGAATCTAGAAATCAAATTAAATCCACAAATATAATTAAATTTCAAAATAAATTTAATTCTCAATAACTCAATATGATTGGCTCTGATACCATTTGTTAGATTAAAATATTCTTAGCAAAAGTCATCGCTATAACCAAGAAACCATCATATTAAATTATTAAGGATCATAAGTTAATTTACGGAAGCGTACCTGAATCCATAAGCGATTGGATTTGGGGTTTGATAATACGTACCCAATCCTTTTAGAGAATTCTTAAACTTTCTCTATATGTCTCTTCTGACGATGGGATGCAGAATAGATTAATAATATGATTATCTTGATGATACGTATGACGTAGGGACCATAACCCTTATATACTTGAGTTATTAGGGTTTACCTATTTTAGCCCATTATCAAAATAGATAGTCCGTTGAATATCTACACATTAAAGACCCACACCCTATTAAAATACATTAAGCCCAATACCTTACACATTATTTGATTATTTTTATTTAGGCTTCCTTACTTGACAATCCACAATATGTAATTATTTCACATATAAGCCCAATAATGGATTAAGGATCCAACACTCAAAAGTTTTCATCTCCATTTTATATGGCTTGTAAAAGGATCTTAAGTTGAAAGCATCGCATGCTACCTCAAAGTCTATTCTCTTTTGCTCTTTGAGATTTTCAATTTATTTTATACATTCATTGTTGTTTTTGCATGATGAATATGTAGTGATTGGGTATTTTTTGTAATTTTTATTTGATTCTTTTTTTGTAATTCTTCTGTATTGTTATGGTGGAAGATATGGGATGTATAGAACTTGGAGAGCAAGGTAAAATAGAGAGAGGTAGATGATGAGACGAGGAGAGAATAATTGTAACTAATTAATTCCTTTCGTACTTTGTCTCAACATACATATAACAAATGTGGAAGGACCACTTCATAAGTAACTACTAATTTCCCCATAAAATATCTAATAAATGGGCATAAACTAAACAATTAAAGGTAAGGGGAATTTATAAAACTGCATATTAAAAAATAAAAATTTAAAAAATACGATCGCTCCAAGAAATTTATAAATGTACGGATCACTCAAAATTTTTTATAAATATATGATAACTTAAACACCCATCTGAAAAAATCCGTTTTCATAACTATTCGTTATCGATCCAAATTTATCGTTATCGACCTGAAAAAATTTGTAAAATAATTGTAGTATCAATCATATATCAACCTACCGACTTGAATCCAAGAAAAAATTTGTAAAATAATTGTAGTATCAATCATACATCAACCTACCGACTTGAATCCAAATACTGCGAGTGAAAAAACAGAAACCCAAATCCTACCCAATACTGCGACTAAAAAAACAGAATCCCAAATTAACCTAAAATTTTGAATTAAAACTTAAAATATTGCGACTAAAATACAGAAACCCAAATACTACTGACTTGAACCTGCGACTTGAAAAAATAGTTTGGGGGAGATAAAAAGTTTTATTTTGTATATTTCAATTAATTTGAAACTATATTATTTTGTATATTAATCAGTCTGGATGCAAAAGAACGATTTGAAAAAAGTTTAAAGATAAAAGTTTTATTTTGTATATTTCGATTAATCGGGGTAGGATGCAAAAGTGGGTGGATTTTTGAAGGGATTTGAAGGGAAGAAAGGTGATTTGAAGAGAAGGGAATAAAGATGCATAATAAGTTGATGGGGCAGTATATACGCCAGACCTGGAATGTGGTAGATCTGATTCAACAATAGTTTTTAGTCGACAGGGAAGAATGGTGAACAACTCTGTCCTGATAGAAAAACCTGATCAAGACCCCAGAGTTGTCTGGTAAGTAGTTAGAAATGAGGAAGACCTGATCAAAAGCCAGGTCTGATACTGAAACCAAAAGAGTTATGAGGAAGATCTGGAATGGGGAAGACCTGTTTCCTAGGCTTCTGGCAGGGAGACAAGTGGGACCACTTGTCAGAATTTGTTGTTTAACGGCCCGAAATTCGCGGCACGTGCTTCCGAGATCCCGGAAAGGACCCCCAATGGGAAAAAACTATAAATATCTCAGCCCCAAGGCTGAGAGAGGTATGTTTTTCTCTTGAGCATTTCTTCTTATTTCCTGTAAAACACCTCAAACGCTTACTGACTTAAGCATCGGAGAGGTTTCCACCGGAAAACCACCGGTGGTCCTTTCTAACCTGTTTTTATGGTGTAGGTTCAGGGAACTCTTGAGTTTTCAGGTGTGGTTATGGTTGCTCACTTTTTGGGCTGGAACAAATTGGCGCCGTCTGTGGGAATCGAACCCACGACCATGGCCTCCGACGGACTACGACGAAACCTGGTGGGAGAGCTCGGCGGAACTCCCAGCTCCGCCGCACCGTGGGGCATGCCGAGATCAGCAGAGACGCCTCAGGCAAGGCCTGAGGGAGCTGAGCCATCACCAGGGATCCCGGCAGGTGCTGCTCCGTCCTCTTCTGTCGGTTCAGTGCCTGTTGCTAGCGGTTTGCTAAACGACGCCTTTCTCAGGCAGTTATCGGAGTTAATAAGCAAAGCTGTAGAGGCGGCAGTCGAGAAAAAGTTCGCTGAGGTCTCGACGCCACCGCCTGATGCACGGCCGGATCGAACGATTCCAGCGGCGGAAACAGAGCCATTGCGCAACCAGCGCACGGATCGGACTCCTATCCAGGATAGAGAAGAGCTTCTCTCCACTTCCGATGGAGAAACCTCAGGCCAGACCAATCCAGGTCTGGCTGAGCAGATGCAAAGTCTGCAAAAGGAGATGCGAGAATTCAAGAGGAAATTGACGACTACTGGAGTGGTGCCGGCACGGAGGGGTACCCCGTTCATCGAGGAGGTCATGCGTGATGACGTGCCGGCCTCTTACCGCTCCCTAGGTTTCGAGTACAATGGAACCACGGACCCGTGGGACCACCTCAGTCGCTTCGAGATTGCGGCAACTCTGCACAAATTTTCGGACGCTGTTATGTGCCGGGTCTTCCCGATGACTTTTACCAAGTCAGCACAGCTCTGGTTTAGCCAGTTGCCGCCTCGCTCTATTAGCAGTTTTGATGAGTTTAGTAAGACCTTTTTGCACCAGTTTACCAGCTGCAGAAAGTACCAGAAGATGCCTCTGGAGCTGTTTCGCCTTAAGCAGAAGGAAGGGGAGAGTCTGCGCGCCTACATTAGTCGCTTCACTAATGCTAAGCTGGAGGTACCTTCTGCGTCGGAAGAGCTGTTGGTAAATGCCCTGGCGCAGGGTTTGAGAAGAGGTGAATTCTTCCAATCGTTGGTTGTCAAACCAGCCCTGGAGTTTGGAGAGCTCCTGGAACGAGCTGAGAAATATATTCATCTGGAAGAGGCTTTGAAGATAAAAGATGAGGGATAAAAGAAGAGAGAAAGATATGACCGAGAAGAGAGAGGAGATGTCAAAAAGCCACGGCCAAACCTGTCCGGAGGGAGACCTCGCTTTGACAGGTATACTCCTTTAGCAACCCCGCAGGGTGAGATTTTGCAGGCAATTGAAAAGCACCCAGACCTGAAATGGCCTAAGACCTACTCACAAAGGCCTAGGAAGGAAAGATCTGACCGCTTTTGTCGCTTCCATAACGAGTACGAACATGATACTGATCAATGTACCCATCTGAAGGACGAGTTGGAAAGGATGGTCCAGGCCGGGCACTTGAAGGAGTATGTCCGCATGAGAAGAGACGAGGCCAGATCTGGCAATAAGAGTTATGATAGTTTTTCACAAGGCAAAGGAGATCGAGTGGGTGTTCAGGATAGGGTGCGAACTGGATTGAGGAGATCTGACCAGGCTCAGGTTGTACACGGAGAAATACAAATGATCACAGGGGGAGAGCTGGATGAGCATTCTAGGAGAACCCAGCACAATTATGTCAGAGCCGCCAGGGACCTGATTAGAATGCCTCGAGAGATCGGACAATTGGCATCTGCGCCGAATATTTGCTTTGGTTCGGAAGATTGCGATGGCATTCTGGCTCCGCACATGGACGCTTTGGTCATAACAGCAACAATCGCCAATTACAACGTGCGGAGAATTTTTGTGGACACCGGAAGTTCTGTAGATATTTTATTTTATGATTGTTTCCGGCAATTGAAATTGGATGTAGAACTAGAGGAGGTGACAACTTCTCTGGTGGGGTTTGCAGGGGGTGCCCTGAAACCCCTCGGCGCGGTAAGGCTCTTGGTAACGCTAGGGGAAGAGCCATACCGGATGACCAGAGCGGTGCGTTTCTTGGTGGTAGACGCCCCATCTTCTTATAATGTCATGCTTGGTCGGTCATCCCTGAGTCAGTTCCAGGCTGTCATATCTGTCTTTCATATGAAGATGAAGTTCCCGGCGGAAGATGGAACGGGAGAGGTCAGAGGTGACCAATATACTTCACGACAAACTTACGTGGAGTGCATCAAGAGGAATGCGGAGGAAGAGAGACAGAGTAAAAAGGCTAGAATAGAACCACCAAGAACAGATCTGGCGGGTCGAGATGAGGGATTGATGATGGTAGAAATAATCCCAGGGGATGAGAGTCGGGTCCTTCGTGTAGGAACGACTCTCAGTCCAGAAGTTTTGACAGATCTGGTTGCGCTGTTGAGAGACAGTTCTGATGTGTTTGCTTGGTCACCTCAAGACCTGGTAGGGATCGACCCAGAGGTGGCAGAACACCACCTCAACATCAGCTCAGACGCAAAACCAGTCAAGCAAAAGAAGCGCAACTTTGGGCCTGAGAAGGAGACCGTCATTGAAGCCGAAGTGGAAAAACTGTTAGGAGCCAAACATATCCAGGAAATACAATTTCCTGAGTGGCTCTCTAATGCTGTTCTGGTTCCCAAGACCCAGGAGGACTGACGTATGTGTATCGACTTCCGGGATCTCAATCGTGCTTGCCCAAAGGATCACTACCCCTTACCGAGAATTGACCAGCTCGTCGATTCCACCTCTGGGTGCGAGCTCCTAAGTATGATGGATGCATCCCAAGGGTATCACCAGATCAGATTGGCAAGAGAAGATTGGAAGCGGGTCAGCTTTATTACCCCGAAGGGGACATACTGCTATGTCGTAATGCCTTTCGGCCTAAAGAACGCAGGTGCCACCTACAAGCGTTTGGTTGATAAAATGTTCAAAAATCAACTCGGGCGGAATATGGAAGTTTATGTGGACGATATGCTGGTGAAGAGCACGAAAGCAACGTCGCATGTGGAGGACCTGAGAGAAACCTTCGATACTCTGCGACAGTACAGGATGAAGCTTAATCCCAAGAAGTGCGCATTCGGAGTTAGAGCTGGTTAATTCCTGGGCTACATGGTCACGGAGAAGGGTATAGAGGCAAATCTTGAGAAGGTCAGAGCAATTATGGAAATGCAGGCGCCTAGGAACGTGAAAGAGATGCAATGCTTGGCAGGACGGATTAATGCCCTAAGTCGTTTTGTGTCCAGATCTGCAAAAAAAAGCTTGCCATTCTTCCAGGCCTTGCGGAAAAGGGCAAATTCCAATGGAGTGATGACTGTGAAGAGGCGTTTAGATTGTTAAAGGAGTATTTGGCTGGCATGACCTTGCTCACGAAGCCTGTGCAAGGAGAGCCCCTTATCCTATATTTATCTGTAGAACAACAGGCGGTCAGCTCTGTCTTAATCAGGGAGGAAGGTAGAATGCAACGGCCGGTTTACTTTTGGAGCAAGGTCTTGCATGCGGCAGAAGTTAGATATGTGGAGGTGGAAAGAGCGATGCTAGCTTTGGTCGGAACTGCTCGTAAGTTGCGACCATACTTTCTTTCTTATACCATAATTGTGCGAACTAATCTACCGCTGAAAATTATAATGGACAAACCTGAAGCATCTGGGAGGCTAGTCACATAGATAATAGAGCTCAGTGAATTTGATAATACATTTGAGGCTAGAACAACAATTAAAGCCCAGGCCTTAGCTGACTTTATGCAAGAAATGACTGGTCTTCCTAGTGAGTTGAAGGAATGGACAATTTTCACAGATGGCTCTGTCTGTAATCAGGGCTGCGGGGTTGGAATTGTTCTAGTAGATCCAATAGATGTGTCCACTGAGTTTGCTGTTCGGTTGAATGCAACATTTTCCAACAATGCTGCCGAGTATGAGGCCCTTTTGAGAGGGATTCAGATGGTGAAAGATCTGGGCGAAGAGCGGGTATGCACTAAGGTGGACTCACAACTCATTTGCAAGCAAATTAGTGGAGAGTTCGAGACAAGGGAGGAAAATATGCAGAAGTATTTGGCCAAGTTTAGAGAACTGGCCAGGGGGATGAAAGAGATAACAGTCCTTCAAATTCCTAGGGAGGAAAATGGAAGAGCTAATTTCTTGGCGAGGATAGCTAGCTCGGCCACAGATTGTCATGAACGGATGATTACTCTATTAAAGGCTGACGGGGAGTTCGGATCTGAACAGGTGTGTACAGTTATGGAAAGAGAAGACTGGCGCTCTCCTATAAAAATGTACCTGGAGCAAGAGGTCTTGCCAGAGGATAAGAAAGAGGCAACAAAGGTTCGAACCAGGGCTGCCAGATTTTGCTTAATCAAGGGAGAGCTGTTCAAACGAGGATTCGGCCAACCTCTTTTAAGATGCCTGGGCCACACAGAAGGAGCTCTGGTAATTAAGGAAATCCATGAAGGGTGCTGTGGTAACCATATGGGTGCCAGAGCTCTATCAAGCAAGATTCTGCGAGCGGGATATTTTTGGCCAGGCCTACGACAAGCAGTAGAGGATTTCGTACGAAAATGCGAGAAATGTCAAAAGAACTCACCTCTGATACACAAACCTGCCGAAGAGCTCATGACAATGAGCTCTCCTTGTCCTTTCGCCAAATGGGGGATTGATTTAGTCGGCCCCTTCCCCATGGCTCCTGCCCAGAAGAAGTTTCTCATAGTCGCAATCGACTACTTTAGCAAATGGGTAGAAGCAGAGGCATTGGCGAAAATCACAGAGGAAGCTGCCATGAAGTTCTTGTGAAAAAATGTTGTCTGCGGATTTGGTGTTCCTAGAATCCTAGTCTCAGATAATGGTGCCCAGTTTATGGGCGCTAGAATCAAAGCCTGGTGTACAAAGATGAAAATCGACCAACACTTCACCTCCGTTTACCATCCTCAAGCCAATGGTCAAGTAGAGGTCACCAATCGCATTCTGGTGCAGGGGATCAAGACTCGATTAGAAAGTGCTGGGGGTAGATGGGTAGATGAGCTGACTGCGATCCTGTGGGCCTACAGAACTAATCCTAAGGAAGGTACAAGGGAGATGCCTTTCAGTCTGGTCTACGGTATGGACGTTGTAGTGCCTGCTGAGATTAGTGTCGAAACCCATCGAATCCAGAACTTTGCCGAAAGGCAAAATGAGCTACTGGTGCAAGATGCTCTAGATTTGATTGAGGAGAAAAGAGACAGAGCTGCTGCTAGAATGGCACATATTAAGGGGCGGATGAAGGCAATATATGACAGATCTGTCGTTAAGAGACAGTTTCAGGTGGGAGATCTAGTCTTGAAAAGATCCGATTTAGGAAAAGCCAAGGGAAAGCTGGATGCCGCTTGGCAGGGACCCCTCCGAGTCACCCAGGTCCTAGCTGGAGGAGCTTACAAGATGGAAGAGCTGGATGGGACAGCGATTTCCCGTGCTTGGAATATTACCAATTTACGAAAGTTTTACACATGATTGTAATTTTTCTATAACTCAGTTTATTTGATTAAGTAAAATTGCAGGTTTTCTTTTACATTATAGTGATTGAATACGTGTTTTAAGCCAGAATTGGCTAAGGACGGATGTCCTCAATTTGCCTAACCTGATTGTCAGTCTAAGCCAGGATTGGCTAAGGACGGATGTCCTCAATTTGCCTGACCTGATTGTCAGTATAAGCCAGGATTGGATAAGGACGGATGTCCTCAATTTGCCTGACCTGATTGTCAGTTTAAGCCAGGATTGGCTAAGGACGGATGTCCCCTATTTGCCTGACCTGATTGTTAGCTTAAGCCAGGATTGGCTGAGCGAATGTACCCATTTTGCCAGACCTGATTGTCAACCCAAGCCAGGACTGGCTGACGAATGTCCTCGGTTTTCCTGACCTGATTGACAGCCCAGGTCAAGATCGACTAAAGGCGAATACCCCAATCTACCTAACTTGATTGATGGCTCGGATATACGAGTAAAATTGAAAATCCTATGAGGTAAGTTTTGATTCGCTAAAATGCTGATATAAGCATAAATTAAAGGGCTTGAGAAGGCAAAACACTGACCCAAAATTTGAGCAAAACTGTGATACACACATGAAAGGCACAAAATTCATATAACCATTGAACAGTACAAAAGCAGGTTGCAAACACCTTTCCAGGAAGGTTGGCAACTTTGATTACATAAAATTGCAGGAAACAAATGAGATAGAACCCAGACGCCTATCTGGGTGAGGACCTCCGATCTGAGTCCAAGGCTCGGCGAGCACGCCAGAGCTCATGCTCTGTCTCATGCAGGCGGTGGCGATATTTGTCAGATCGATCGGCGAGTGCTTGAGCTTCACCGGCGGCAACAGTCAAGCGATTTACCGACTCGGCCAGATCCGCCTTCTCCTCTTGAAGTTGACGGTTAACTTGTTGGAGTTCAGCCTATTCTCTCTTGTAGAAGCGTTTCTTCTGTCGTTTCCTCTCCAGAAGGCGGTACAGAGAGCCAATTTTTTCTTTAAGGGAAATGATTTGATCAGAAAGTTTAAATCTTTCAACCACAAGGGAGATGTTCTTTCGCTTCACGGTGTTGAGTTCATCGATAAGAGGAGAAGAAGCCATGACAGATTTTGCAGGAAAAAATGTTGGAGGCTTGCCTATATTTAAAGGTACAAAAGCGCGTGTAAAAGGAATCAAAAGTACTAGGGTTTCCGGAAAATCAGGAAACCCTAGAAATTCAAAGGTTGCAACAAGACAAAAAAGAAATTATCATTAATTGGAAAGTTCAGTACACATTTCATAAAGGCGAATCCAGACCAGCCACACAGGCCAACACAAGCAGGTCTGGAATGAAAAACAAAAATGTCTACTCCTTACGCACCTAAGGGTCCACCTCCAGCTCTGCATCTAGCTCAACCGCTAATTGATCCACAGCTACTTCATTCAACGCGCCGGGCGAAGCCCCGCCAGGTAGCTCACCCAGACCAGCGAAGGTTGGGGAGGGAGAAGAATCAGGAACGGCTAAGATCAGATTCTGGTCTGGCTGAGACTCTGTGGACGCAGAACAGAAGGCAGAAAGGACATCCTCGGCGAACTCCGTGGCTCCAGCCAGATGCAACCTGCCTTTCTCCTTGGAATAGATAAAAGAGGCGGGCTCTGGGGGAGTTTTCAACGGCAATTCTCGATCAAAGATAACACTGGGATTACCCGCATTAGCCACACTCCATTTCTCCTGCTCATCCAAGGCAAAGTAATAGTAGCTCAAAGCCTCGGGGAGGAGCAGAGAGTAAAACTCTTTCGACCCCAGAAAGGCCTGTTGAGCTTTCAACCGGGCCAACCTAAGAAGCCTGAGCCCTTCCTCGGAGTCTAGGAACTGAGCTTTTCCCTCTTCCCGAGCTTTAGCAATGGCCTCATTTGCTAGGCTCCGAGCCTCTGCTAGAGCGTCATCCCTCGCCTCACCCCGAGCTACCTCAATCATCTTGGCTTGCGCCTTCTTCACCGCCGAAATCTTAGCCTTAGACTTTTTGAGCTTCTCTTTCAGCTCTTCGCATTCGGCGTCTTTCTCCTTGAGCTTTTTCGCTTTCTCCTTGGCCAGGGCTCGGAAATGGTCTGTCTTCACGGCTAGCTCTTTGTTTTCCTTCACCACGTCAAACTGGATCAATGACCTTCTGATCCGGGTGGCTAGGAGAGCTTTTTTGGAGATAGCCTGGCATCCACAAAATTAACTCAGAAAATAATAAACGAAGGAGAAAGTAAGTAATAGGACCAGTCATACAAGCCAGGGAACTCACCCGTGCTTCATCTTGACACCATGATTCTAGCAGCTCCGTGTCAGTCATTTTTTCCAAAGCGGGCCGATCTGCAGGCAGCATATTCCTAAGCATAAATTGCACAGCTGACTCCCGCGAACAATTGACAAGGGAGTCGATGGGAGGAGGGCCGCTGTGAGTGATTGGCAGAGGAGTACTGGAGGATGGAAGAGCTGAGATGCGGGGAGCTTGAATCCTGGGGGCGGTACGAGGTCTTTTGGATAGATGCAAGAGATCTTCCTCGGAGTCGGGAGAGGAAGGCCCGGTAGAGACAGGTCTTGGTGGAAGCCTGGTGGGACCCGAACTGGTTCCTGCCGCAACACCTTGAATTGGATCGGGGCAAGATGGGCCTGTTTCTGAAGCCGTTACCATAGGAAGACCTGCGGCTCTCTTCTTGGCCTCCTCGATCATTTATCGCATCATCCTGACTGGGGAAAAGAAAAGAAGATAAGGGTGAGTATATGGGTAGCATGAAACAAACCTGGAAAGAATGATAGTATACCTATCTCCTTGGTCAGGGGAGCTGTTTCCGATTTATCGTTAAAGAAGTCCACGACAAAAGGTAAAAGTAGGTCGGTCACATGGAGGGGGTTATCATTTAAAGTGGTAATGATTTTCTTTACACGAGCGGACCAATTCCTAGATGACAGAGGTGGATAGTGGGGCAGTGCTTCGAGGGGCTGAGGATCAAAACCCCAATCTCCATCACAATGGGTAAAGAAGAATTTCTTCCTCCAATCCTTGTTGGAGGTAGGAAGTTTGAAAAGAAAGCGAACCCCAGGTCTGGCGGCCAAATAAAAACAACCGGGGAAGGAACTCTTCGCCTGGAAGAGCTGAAAGAAGGTATGGGCTATGGGGTTAAAGTCAGAATAGCGCATGGCTAAGCTGTAACAGACTATGATGCGGAAGGAGTTAGGGGTAAACTGGAAAACAGGAATTTTATACGAAGACCCGCCTGGAACTGGTCGACATAGAAGACGAAGACCCGCCTGGAACTGGTCGACATAGAAGGTCAACTAGTTCGCCGGCACTTGACAGGCCAAGATACCGGCCGGCGGGCGATATGAATCATAGGGGTCAGAGATTTTATATTTTTGGTTAACCTCTCTCAAGGATCTATGGCTTAATACGGAGGTGACATGAGGATGACCGGCGATGACTAGGGGATATTCTAGGCCCTCAGAACAGATAGAAAGGGCTTCAGAGAGGGTTTAGGAATCAGATTCCGCCGCCGGAGAATTGGGCAGTAAAGGAGAAGAAACCCTCACTGTCGCCTGAGAGTTTGACGACGAATGAGGAGATAGCTCCTCCACCTCTTGGGTGGTAGATGGAGTAAAATGAGGATTCACCGCCACTTCCAGGGTGGCAGACGGCAAGGCTAAAGGAGTTCCTGATAACGGAGGGGAAGACATTTATAAAATTAAGAGGGGAAAAGAGTGTACCTGGTATGGTGGGAAATCGTCGGGAGGAAAAATTAAAATTTAGAGATTCTGAAAGTTCACCGGAAAAAATAGAGAGAGAAGCTTTGAAAATTTTTAGAAAGTATGAGAGGGAGAATCCAGTGAGAGTAATAATAGAGAAGATAAAGTTTGAAAATCGGAAATCGATAAAGGCGGAATTTGATGGGATCCTCGCATTTAATGATGGCAGGCGAACAGTGCCCTAGGAGATAAGCTGGAGCGTCAACTGTCCTATTATAGGGCTAACGTGGCGTGTACTAGTGAAACGGGTATAGATGTTTGGGGAAATGAACCGACACCACTAATGTTGAAAATTAGGCCTGGGTGTCAGGCGAATTTCTCGGGATTCGTACCGGTACGAGAAATCATAAAGATGAAAATAACCTCATTTATTTCAAAAGAGCTCTGGAATAATACAGCTCTACCCCAACTATTGGGGGGGAGGAGTTGATGGGGCAGTATATACGCCAGACCTGGAATGGGGTAGATCTGATTCGCCAATTGTTTTTAGTCGACAGGGAAGAATGGTGAACAGCTCTGTCCTGATAGAAAAACCTGATCAAGACCCCAGAGTTGTCTGGTAAGTAGTTAGAAATGAGGAAGACCTGATCAAAATCCAGGTCCGATACTGAAACCAAAAGAGTTATGAGGAAGACCTGGAATGGGGAAGACCTGTTTCCTAGGCTTCTGGCAGGGAGACAAGTGGGACCACTTGTCAGAATTTGTTGTTTAACGGCCCGAGATTCGCGGCATGTGCTTTCGAGATCCCGAAAAGGATCCCCAATGGGAAAAAACTATAAATATCTCAGCCCCAAGGCTGAGAGAGGTATGTTTTTCTCTTGAGCATTTCTTCTTATTTCCTGGAAAACACCTCAAGCGCTTACTGACTTAAGTATCGGAGAGGTTTCCACCGGAAAACCACCGGTGGTCCTTTCTAACCTGTTTTTGTGGTGTAGGTTCAGGGAACTCTTGAGTTTTCAGGTGTGGTTCTGGTTGCTCACTTTTTGGGCTGGAACATAAATTAAAAATAATAAAAAGTTTGGCATAATTGTCAAAATTTTCCAAGTATTGTAAAATTGTAAAAAGAAAAGTTACATGTAATTTTCCCTAAAGATAACTCGTCTATTAAAGGAAAAATTACAAGAAAAACTAATTAAACCTTTTATTTTACATTTTTACAATGAGTCACCAAGATTTTACAATTATACTATTTTTTTATTATTTTAATTAAGTCTCGTATAGGGTTATGAATGAGAGAAAGAATGGAGGTATCCTCTTTTATGACTCTCCCATTCTAATTGACTTTATACATAATAAAGCTTTTATCTCTTCGCAATATACAAAATAATCTGATACAATTTTTAGTCGTAATATACAGAATAAAACTTTTATCTTCTCTAAAACTTTTTAAAGGGTTGATATACAACATACAAAATAAAACTATCTCCTCTAATACAATTTTTAGTCGTAATATACAAAATAAAACTTTTATCTTCTCTAAAACTTTTTAAAGTCGCATTTGGGTTGATATACAACATACAAAATAAAACTTTTAACTCATCTGAAACATTTTTCAACTCGCATTTGGGTTGATATATAGTTTCAAATTAATTGAAATATACAAAATAAAACTTTTATCTCCTCAAACTTAGTATTTAAGTTGACACCAATTAATTAATTACTTTTAGTCGCAATATACAAAATAAAACTTTTATCCCCCTTTTATCCCCTCTAAAACTTTTTCAAGTCGCATTTTGGTTGATATACAATATACAAAATAAAACTTTTATCTCCCCTGGCACTTTTTTTGGGCCGCATTTGGGTTGATATATAGTTTCAAACTAATTGAAATATACAAAATAAAACTTTTATCTCCTCAAACTTATTTCAATTCGAGTATTTGGGTTGATATAGAATGTTAATCTTAGTTGATATTGATATATAGTTTCAAATTAATTGAAATATACAAAATAAAACTTTTATATCATCAAACTCTTTTTATTTGGGTCGATATAGAATGTTAATTTTAGTTGATATATCTTTTCCGATTAAAAATATACAAAATACCATCAAATAGTAGTATTTGGGTGATATGTGCTACAATTATTTTACAACTTTTTTCAATTCTTGTTAGAATTTTATAGATAACAAACACATAAAATTCATATAACATATCCTAAAACATGCGGAATAATTCTAGGATATAAACATCACCATTTAATCATCAAAAATTTATGGATTAACAGAATACTTGGATTCATAGCCGTAATTCGTATGCAGAAATCAACTCCCGTAACACGAGACGGGACTCCTAATCCAAAAGCGAGCAAGAACACGAACACAGATTGGTTCGGTTGGTTTTATGATCTTCCTCACCTAAATCTCTTAAGGAGCCTTAGTTTACTACGTTCACACCAATTTTATTAATTGAGTTGCACGAAGAATTTAGGTTGATAACCTCGAAATTAGGAGTTGAATTGTTAATTAATTGAGTTACACGAGGAATTTAGGTTGATAACCTCGAAACCAGGAGTTGGATTGTTATATAACTCGGAGAGTTGATACTACAATATTTTTTGAACTATATTTTAATGTCAGATAGCGAAGAATTTGGGTAACTCTTTTCATGGAGCAGTTTTTGTGGTCGTGGTTTCTCCATCACGTGGAAAAATTGATTCAGAATTAAGGAGACATTTTGTTGGTTTCTCTCGTATTTGTGATAAGAAATCTGGTAGACAAGGTATTTTTAAGTTAATTTTGTTGTCCTTGTAAAATTGATTCTCTTATTTTAAAACTATGTAATTATGTAAATTACCCTCTTTATGGAAAATTACATGAAATACTAAGTTAACTTTTTTTTTTTTTTTTACAATTTTACAATACGTGGAAAGTTTTTACAATTATGCCAGATTTTTTTTATTATCTTTAATTTATTATGCATCTTTATTCTCTTCTCTTCAAATCACCTTTCTTCCCTTCAGATCCCTTCAAAAATCCACCCACTTTTTCATCCCACCCCGATTAATCGAAATTTACAAAATAAAACTTTTATCTTCAAACTCTTTTCAAATCGTTCTTTTGCATCCAGACTGATTAATATACAAAATAATATAGTTTCAAATTAATTGAAATATACAAATAAAACTTTTTATCCCCCCCGAACTATTTTTTCAAGTCGCAAGTTCAAGTCAGTAGTATTTGTGTTTCTGTTGTCGCAGTATTTTGGTAGTATTTGGGTTTCTGTTTTTTTGGCGCAATATTTTAGGTTTTACTTCGAGAATTTAGGTTTATTTGGGTTTCTGTTTTTTTAGTCGGAGTATTTGAGTTTCTGTTTTTTCACTCGCTGTATTTGGATTCAAGTCGGTAGGTTGATATATGATTGATACTACAATTATTTTACAAATTTTTTCAGGTCGATAACGAATATTTATGAAAATGGATTTCTTCAGTTGGTGTTTAAGTTATCGTATATTTATAAAAATTTTTGGAGTGATCCGTACATTTATAAATTTCTTGGAGCCATCGTATTTTTTAAATTTTTATTTTTTAAATAGGCAGTTTTATAAATTCCCCTTACCTTTAATTTTTAAGTTTAGGCCCATTTATTAGATATTTTATGGGTAAATTAGTAGTTACTTATGAAGTGGTCCTTCCACATTTGTTATATGTATGCTGAGACAAAGTACGAAAGGAATTAAGCAGTTACAATTATTCTCTCCTCGTCTCATCATCTACCTTTCTCTCTATTTTACCTTGCTCTCCAAGTTCTATTCTATACATCCCATATCTTTCACCATACCAATACTGAAGAATTACAAAAAAAAAAAAATCAAATAAAAATTATAAAAAATACCCAATCACTACATATTCATCATGCGAAAACAACAATGAAATTTATAAAATAAATTGAAAATCTCAAAGAGAAAAAGAGAATAGACTTTTAGGTAGCATGTGATGCTTTGAACTTAAGATCCTTTTACAAGTCATATAAACTGGAGATGAAAACTTTTGAGGAGATTGGGAGGTAGGGGTTATTTGCAGGCAGTGCATGTTGCTGGATATTGGAGATATTTTTTAATTTTTATTTTTGTGAAGAATCAGAAAATTGGCATGGCTGCTTATTTAAAGTGCATGATTACATATTGGATTGGGCGGGTGTAGTGAAATTTACTTATTTGTGAATTTAAGAGAAAAGCGGTTATGCGACAAAGTAACAAGAAAATTTATCCATCATAATAATTTAAAAAATGTTCCGAGAATAAATTTAAATAAACTAAACATAAATAAAGTTACTAGATAAGGGGCACATGGCCGGCAAGAATTCACGCGAAAGGCGATGGAGGAAGGCGTCATGCCGTGGAGGAAACCATGGAGAAAGGTGATGGAGATCTGGTAGCCGTGGAGGAAAGCGGTGGAGATATGGTGGCTTGAATTCTTGCCGGCCATATGCCTCTAATCCCGTAACTTTATTTAAGTTTAGTTTATTCAAATTTATTCTCGGAATATTTTTTTAAATTAATATGATAGATAAATTTTCTTGTTACTTTGTCATGTAACTGCTTTTCTCTTAAATTCACAAATAAGTAAATTTTCCTACACCCGCCCAACCCAATATGCAATCATGCAATTCAAATTAGTAGTTATATAACCGCTTTTCTGATCGAAAACCCAACACGTTTAGCATATAAGTTATAGAAATTCCCGGCTTCCTCTTCATAATCAAATGTAATTTTTTAATTTTATCCTCATCCAAGTCATCAACGCAATCTGACTTGTAGCTACAATTGCCTTTTTCATCATTCGACGGACTTAAACAAGAATAAACGTGATCACTTTGCTCTTCATCAACATTAATTGATGACGGATTTGCTTCAAACTCACAACAGCAATCCATGACAGATAATTAGAAACTAACGAACTTGATCTTCAAACTTGAATTATGAAATTATTCAACAAAAAAACCAGCAAAAAGAAAAGTTTGCAAGAATATATGCAACAATTGTACAATTTTAGTACATTGACACTTGAATACGACTATGGAGTTTAATTCGACGAAATAAAGTTTAATCATTATTGCCCAAACCCTCAAACAAAAATATCTTTAATCTTATATTTAGATAGAAAAGACAGGAATTTGGCTCCTACGTGAAAGACTTCAGTTCTAAAATTTATTACCTATTATCACCTAAAAGTCCACAAGTATATATGTAAGATTCGCGTTTCAAGCTAAGATGTAAAACTACACTAATATGTTCATGTCCAATTATTTTTCAATGTTCATTATTAGCTAGATAATCCTGAATTAAGGTAGTTTCTACACAAGAATGATGCACATTGTAAAATTAGAAGGTCTATGGTTTTAAAAATAAGGACCAGATTTGTGATGTTGTTAATTAATGTTAACAACACTGATTAACAACATCAACTAAATAACACCAGGTTATACAGCGGATATTTAAAAAGAGAATACGATTAAACAAAATCAGTTCACAAGTAAATACTTGTGAACTTGGGTGTACAAACCCGTAAACTATATTACTTTCGATTCACGTTCAATACACAATTATAAAGTAATATATGAAAACTAAATATCAAGAAACTTGATACTAAATACTTGTTMCCGGAATGGCAAMATCTTCTCKGTTGGTTACGCAACTTCAAAGATCTTGTTTATCACGATCGTTGGCTCCAAGTAGTATGTCGTGTTCTTCCTTCCTTGTGCGTCTTCTTGCGTCGTGCGTCTTGCGTTCTTCTCCTCAAGAAATCCGTGCGTCAATCTCTAATAAAAACCGTAAAACAAGTGTAGGATTACTTGTGTCTTAAATAGACAACTAAYAATCCTAAACTTGGTAAAATCCTAAAAACAAATCCTAAACACAATCTAGGAATAATTAAAGTCTTGTGCATAAACTAGGAAACATAAAATTGTCCTAAATCTAGTTCCCTAATTTATTTTGTGCCCAAGAAAGGCAAACAACAAAATAGGAATTATTGCCAAGAATAAATTCCTCAACACACATAAATTGACCCGAAACAACACAAAATGTGAAATTCATTTTGTCACAAAAAAATTATATACTCATATCACACAAAAACGACACAGTTTTGTACTTTAACAAAAGAACCACACAAGCGCCACAGCCACCTGGAGAATGTTATAGGATGTACAATATTGATGAGAATGTAAGTTTCAAAAGTAAAAAAGACCTAGAATGGATGAGCCTTAATGAATTGGTTTTTAAGAATTATTCTTTCAATCATTAGCCTCCAAAGTCAAGATTTCCAAACAGATGAAAGATATCAGAGAAAAAATAAGTTGCCTGAAACAGGTCCGTTTCGATTCGAATCGGGAAATTACGGGTTTGGATAGGATCGGACTAGAATCCGAAACATGGGGTAAAACAACTAACAGAGGCCTAACAGAACTATGATTTTCAGTTATAATCTTCATCTATGACTTAATAAACACATAATCAAATTAGGGCACACGAATATATCAGATTGGAGCACCTGTGAATTAGAAAACTGACCTCAAAATACCGAGTTAAACACACACTAAGGGAGCTTGGCATTGCTGCATAATGCTTTGAAATTATAAAAATAAGCTAAAAATACAGAATCGAGAATTGTAGCCACAATGATAGAACTACTAACCTCTAGACTAAGCTTTCTGCTTAATGGGATGAAAAAACAAGGTGTGTGCAAACCCAAGAACGATTCAGCCGAACAAGCATTGGAACAAAGCGATGGCGAAACAATGGAGGCCCAGGCGGCAGCAATCGGTTTGTGGCGGTGCATGAGCTTTTTCGACAAGAGGAAATTATATGCGACAAACTAAGAAAAAATTGTAGATTGCTGGATTTCACAGCTGTGGCTGTAATTGAGGTTAGATTTCTAGCTTTAGGTAAAAAAAAAAAATCAGCAGTACCAATAGATGTCCATCGTGGGGGAGGAGGAGGATAGAGAATTTCGCCATGATTTTTTTTTTCTTTTTTCCTTCATTTTACCAAATTTTCTATATTTTTCTTTCACGGAAAAGAGTACAAATTAGCCTCAAGCTTTTACTTCAAGCTCAATTTGGCCCTTGAACTAAGTTTTTGTTAAATTAGGCTCTTGAATTTTAAAATAAATCAAGTAAGCCCTCAAACTTTCAAATATTTGACAAAAGACACTTATGTTATGAATATCAAATTAACTATTAAATACTGAAAAACATCTAATAAATCTGAGAAAAAAAAATAAACCATAAATTCATTTAAGTAAATCAAGAAATTAAACGAGCCATAAATTCATTTAATAATAAACTCGCTCTTTAACTCACTTATGAAACGAATATTTGTATTGTTTATTTACTTTGATAATAACTTGTTTGTGCATAATTTATAGTTTAAATATATCATATAAATATTCTTAATAAAAATAAATAAGTAATATCATAAAATATATAAAATAATTTTAACAAACATAATATTATTTAAAATAATATAAATTACTATAAATAAATTTAAAGAATAATTTAACAAATTTGAGAAAATAGAATTTCAAAAAACATAAATATTATAACGTAATATAAAATGAGAATGGTATTATTTATTTTATTATTATATATTTATAAATTACTTTTTTCCATATTTATAATATATTCTTTTAGAATTTATAATAGTTTGTGTATGATTTCAAATTGTTTTGAGATTATTTTATATTTCTTTTTACATTTTTAGAAATTTATTAAGTAATTTTTTAGAATTTAAAATTTTTATTGTTTGTTTATTGAGTTAAATTTATATATTTTTTTCGTGATTTATTTTATATTTTAAAATACTTATAATTTAATTTTCTGGTTAATTAAATAAGTATATAGTATTCAGCTATAATTTAATAATTTTATGTGATTTTAAAAATTCTTGAGAATATTTTATATTATTTTAAAAAATTTCTTGATTTTTTTTACTTCATAAGGTTCCAGAATAATAATATTTTTTATTTTTTAAAAAAGAAAATCTCAAATTGACTATTTTTTAAATATATTTTACTAATTCTACTTTTAAATATGTTGTAATTCTTTTGTTAAAGGTTAATATGGTAATTATATAATTAAAATAATACAAATTGGTACAATCATAATTTATTAATTTTTCATTTATACTGCAAATAACCGGATGAAACTGAATTGTATCCATAATAGTAAAAATAGGTCTTCCTGACCACAAATAGGTACAAAAAAGATCAACTTTTATATAATAATTATTTTGTGATTATTAATATACTTTGACAGTGAAATTTGAAAGCTTATATAGTAAATTTTTTAAAAATCAATTTGGCATGCATTAATCAAAACAACTATGTATTCTTTTCGCTCGATATATATATATATATATATTCTTAATATTCCGTAGAAACTACATTAATATTTCATAATACTAAGTACAAAGATTTAGTAATCATTATTTTATGAAGAATATCTAACAATTCATTTGGAAATATTGTATTTACAATATCTATCTTTTACAAGTGTTTCGTGAACACCAATAAAATTACTATATATTTAATTAGAGTATTTATTGTTCAATACATTTACAACATAATAATTAAACAAAATTGACAAACATGATCAACAATTTAACACAACCAAAAAATTGATATTACTTTTATGTTAACAAGATAATATTTTCTCACAGCGCTTGTTATAAATGTTGATTACACGACGATCAACACAACTCGCTTTATTGTAACTGCTTACACAACGATAAACATCGACCACACTTACTTAACAATCAAGAACTACAAAATCAAAACAAAAAGGCACAAAACAACTTGAAAATAGTTTTTGGTTCAGAATCATCCAATACTCCCATAAGTCATCATCAACTAACCTGAAAAAGAAAAAGAAAGAAAGAAAAGACAACTTACTAATATAAAACAGACTTAAATTATATGCAGGAAAAAACTGATTATTACTTATTCAGAACATTAATATTTCAAGAAGATTCTATTATGTCATGAGTATATCATATTAACTTAATTATAAACATTAAATCATTTTAGGGGCGTAGTGGGGCAGACCAATGAATGTAAATAAAGGGGTGGAGGGCATGGTACACGACACCGTAGTCATTTTCAAATATTTCAATAAACAGAGCCAATGAAGACCCATTACCCGATCATAACCAATATCACAGAGCAGAAAAGAAAAAGCCCTTTCAAGAAAATTTCCCACATCTTACAGACTTTAGATAAGAAGAAAAAAAAAAAGAAGAAGACAATATAGCAAAGACAACTTATAAATATATAAATACACATTCAATCATATTTCATTCATAATGCCAGAATTCCAAAAGTAAATCAATTAAAGACTTCGATTCACATGTTAATAATACGATTTCATGAAGAATATAAAAATAAAAAGCACGCATGAAATTGGGTAGTATTTTGAGCAAAAACTACCAAGACGTTGCAAATTTTCATCCTATATATTTCTTTGTTTATGCAAATGTGACTAAGTACTATATTAATCACCAATACATTACTTTATAAGATTGTTAATAAGACATATATAAGATATATACTTTTTTTCTATTTTCATTACATATGTTTATTTGTTTATGAATGTGATTAAGTACTGTATTAATCACCAATACATTATTTTATAAGATTGTGAGACATATATAATATATACTTTTTTTTATAATGAAATCATTTTCATAATGTTACTAATTCTATATTATTATTAGTAGTATATTTTCAATGCTATCATGTCATGATATATGATAGATTGATAAATAGATGAACAAATAGATAAACTCTTTTTTTTAATATAAAATTTTATGACAAAAACTCAATAATGATATTATTTTAATTTACCTCAAAACTCTAAGATTCCTACATTTTGTCTACGTAAAATTTAATATTCAATCAGAAATAAATTTTAAAAGGGTAACATGTACATTAAACACAAAGTGGAACAAAAAACACTTTACAGTACGCAAAACAAAATTCATTTAGTTTTGAAATCCCTAAACTCTCCTTACACTACATACACCACAATTTGAAATCCATAAACTCTCCTTACACCACATAAAACATGCTTCTACACACAATTCCAAACATAAACATTGATCCTTGGTTTACAAATGAGTTAGTATGAGTTAGGTTAATATTTATAATAATCACTTTTTTAGTGGATGATGAACATTGATTTGATCCTAGCAGAAACTCAGGTTACTATTTAATCACTTTTTGAGTGATGATGAATATTGATTTGGTCCTAAGAGAAACTCTATAAAGTTAGCTAACATATATATTTTCATAACATATCTATAAAAGTAGTTTTTTTTAAAGCTCTCCACGTACAAAACTTTTTCATTCCACTATTTTTACAAATAATAAGCTGTTATAACGAGATTATTTAATCTATAAATGAGCCTAATGTGTTTGGATATTTGATTTTTTTCTTCATACAATCGAGCATGACATATTTTACTAACAAAGTCGCACCCAAATTATGTCAGTAAGTTTGTTTTAAATTTATATATGGTGATATTATCCCCACTGAACTTTGTTGTTGCTCTCATCGCCATATATAGGGGTGTGGTATTGGTCTCGCCTTCTTTATTTTCTTGAGTCAAGCCCCTTTTACAGTGATTGACTTTACCAAACTCAGAATAGACAAATAGTTTAACTTGATCTTTAAAATTTTCATAAACATAACATCTATCCTAATATTGACAACTCTGATATATTTTACAATTTGAAAAGTTTTAAAAAAAACTTCAAAATATAATGTAGCTCATGTTGAAATGCTTATTTCAGTGTATGAATTATATGCATTCTTATGTCTCTTACATGTTCATAAACATGCATTTATCACAATAAAGATTAAAATTTTATAACAACAAAAATAAAAATTTATTTTGATGGAAATAGACAGTTATCACATTGAAGATGTAATTTACACCCGAGTATACAGTGCAACATACACTCGGTTAATAATGGCTACTCCCATCCCACCCCAACACTGACGCCAATTCAAGTCCGGGCCCACCACATCTTCATTCAATTTCAATCCTTTTCTCGGGGGTGAATGAAATTTCCCTTCCTAGGGCACAAAGCGGGGAGATTAGACATTCCATTCTACCATGAGAGCGTATGGAACTGCGGAACGTCGATTGACCTGTCTTAGAATTGTAGCTAAACTCTGTGTAAATATTAAATAAAAAATGAAAGAAATATAGAAAATTAGTAAAATTATATAGTTTTTCTTATAAAAAAGTCATTTGGCCCACCCTCGCTCTTGCCCAAAAAAAAATGTTGAAAAGTAAAAAAATAATGAACTTATTTGATATTTTTTTAAAAATTTCTCAAACTCTAGCCACTTTTTATTCAAATAATTTTAAAATAAGAAAATGAATTTAATTAGTATTAAGAGAGAAAAAAAATTAAGCCCAGTGCATATGCACTTCTTGATTACGCCATTGCACCCTCAACAATTATGTCATGTGCTAGTTGTTGCACCTATGGTTATTTGTGACTGGTAATAATCAATAATAATATTAGGAATGCTAACTTTGTGAGGACATACAAATATATGGAATATCTACGGTTCCTTCACGGTACCATTATTCACTTAATAGAGACTATTAGATCAAGTTTAGGTTTTTTATATTAAAAGATCAATGACTGTAAATGTGGAGGGGATGGGAGCATGGTGCCGTTGTTGATGGTCGGTGTTGTCCCAAGGAGGATTCGAGCTCCCACCGAGTGTCTGCGCCGAGCAAATGCCGATCAGGAGTGCTGCCGAGCTGGGCTCGCGGAACGCCTGCCGGCCTGGACGCGCGGGGCTCGCCGAGGGAGCCCGCGCAGTGTCGCCGAGATTAGACCCACGCTGCGAGCCGGACTCGCGGAAACGCTGCTGGCCTGGACTCGCGGGCTCGCCAAGGGCGCCGTGCAGTATCGCGAGATTAGCCCACGCTGCCGAACTGGCACTCGCGGAACGCTGCCGGCCTAGATGCGTGGGGCTCGGCGAGGGCGCCGCGCAGTGTCGCCGAGATTGGGACCGCGCTGCCGAGCTGGACTCGCAAAACGCTGCCGGCCTGGACGCGTGGGCTTACCGAGGGCTCCTGTGCAGTGTTGTTGAGATTGGGCCCGCGCTGCGAGCTGGACTCGCGGAACGCTGCCGGCCTGGACGCACGGGCTCGCCGAGGGCTCCCGCGTAGTGTCGCCGAGATTGGGCCCACGCTGCCAAGTTGGGACTCACGGAACGCTGCTGGCTTTGGATGCGCGGGGCTCGCCGAGGGCGCCCACGCAGTGTCTCCAAGATTAGGACCATGCTGCTGAGCTGAACTCGCAACATGCTGCCGACCTAGACGCGTGGGGCTCGCCAAGAACGCCCGAGTGGCATCGCCGGACGCAGGCCCACGTTGCCGAACTGAATAATTGTCGAGCTCGGCCTAGGCCCCCTGTCATGTCCAACGAGTAATCGTCATCCCGCACGCCGAGCTGCCGGGCTCGGCCTAAAATGCCGAGCAGAGTAGAGCCGACCAGGCTGGACTCGGCATTAAGTCGGCGGAAAATGTCTGAGGACTTTGAGTCTATCCCGAGCAGGGATATAAAACTGACAACTTTGAGTCTATCCAAAGTGAAAAATGTCTGAGGTCGGCATTAAGTCGGCGGGAAATATCTGAGAACGGCATTGAGGCGGTGGATACGAGAGCAGAAGTTATAGAGGACCAATAGTAGAGTGACATGTGTCTAATTAGGGTTTCAATAGAAAACTATAAATAGTCTCTCCAAGAGAGAGAGATGATACCCCAATTTTTCTAGAGAGAGAACATATAGAGCTATAGAGAGAGAAATCTTGTATTTAAAGGTCAAGCACCTGTAAAAAGGGTCCGACCAAAGCCGATCCGAACTGATTTTGAGAAATAAAAGTTAAACACTTTTTCCCACTCATTTTCTGCTAGTTGATTGCCTCTTTCTTTGCTATTCTTGGTTTTGTATTGTTTGTGTTACACTTAACATGAACAAAATGGCGCTAGAGGAAGGTTTCTTGTGATCTGCAGTCCCACGTGCTAAATCAGCCCCTCAGATTCGTTTTATTTTTTCTGTTCAATTTTTCATTTTTTCGTAAGGATCTGAACCTCAGCTCTTCATTGTATTTGAGTTTGTTGGAGGAAAAAGAAAGATTTTCTGCTCATTCTGCTCGTCAGTATGGATCCTTCAGAAAGTTCAAGGAGGAATCCTGCCAAGGAGCGCCAAGAAAGGACGGTGCAATTGGGTTCAAATGAGCTCGACCCAGAGCAAGTAAGGTCGTTCATGTAGCACCCTACCTTTGCTGAGGAATTTGAGGAGATGATGAAGAAGGCAGCGAAATCACTCTTGACGCCAAAAGCCCTGGTCGGCAACCCCAAGAACGCTGACCTTCGGGAAGGGCAGGCGGAGTCAGACCCAGCCCGAGAGGCAGCAAAGAAAAATGGCAAAAGAAGGCTAGAGGAAACTGAGCTGAATGCTAAGAGCAGGCCTGAGAGACCCCCCATTGCACGTCGTCTCACATTCTCCTCCCCCCAGAACGTCTTTTCCCGGTAAGGAAAACCAGCTAGCAAGGCGCAAGAAGACCATCCCGAAAAATCGGCTAACAGTAAGAGTGTGTCCATGAGCATCCCACGTAAACCAAGTGAGGAGTTGGCCGAGCTGAAATATCTGAAGTAGAGAATCGCCGAGTTAGGCCAAGCAGATCACCCCCACTCCCCAACCCCGCTTCGACCCACATATCCAGTTTCACGACTAATTCCGACCAGCTCGGCATGTGATGATGAGTCCCCCCTGTCTACCCAAACCCTCTCTGAACCGTTAGAAGGAAAGCTGGAAATCCCCCAATTGCTTTGTACAAAGGGAGCAGCGACCCCAATTCCCACTTGAGTCATTACCAGAACTACATGGACATGCTCGGCGCATCCGACACTTATAGGTGCCGAATGTTCTCCATGACGCAGGACGAAGTCCCTTTAAGGTGGTACCGGTCGCTTCCGCATCATTCAATCTGTTCAGGGCCACAGCTGAGGTCCTCGTTACGAGGACACTTTATGGTTTCTAAGGCCACCGTCGCACCCAAGAGAGCTATTGCTACCATAGTACAGCAGCCAAATGAGTCGCTGAAGAGCTACATAGCCAGGTTCACGAAGCAAGTCTCAGAATCCCAGCCGTGCGGCGACGAAGCCTTGCTCATCCTAGCTCAGAACGGGTTGTCGGACAATTACTTCTTTATATGGGTAAATAACCAGCAAGACCCCCAGACCTTCCAAGAATCCCTCGCTCTGGCCGCGTCACAAATCGCAGCCGAGCAGTACATGTCAGCTCCAGTAATTTCCTTCCCACAGCATCACAAGTCAGCCCGTCAAGTTGACAAAAATCCAAGCTCTCAAGCAATCATGTCCAAAAAGCTCCTACAGAACAAACACACAGACCTCCTCGCAGAGTACAACGAGGTCTACTCGATGGCAGCGGCCACAATTTTCGAACAGATCAAATACCTGGATATTCTTCCCCCAACTCGGCCGATCAAGAAAGACCCTTCATTGCTGGACAAAAAAGATTCTGCAGGTACCACAGATCTATCGGGCATAACACAGAAGAGTGCAATGATTTAGTTCGTGCCCTAATCAAAGTCTGCAATGATCGGAACCTATTGCCATTCTCAAAAAATCACCAAGCCAGACAAGAACGAAGAGGTAACAATCAGCCACCCCCCCCACCAGCTGCGGGGACCGGGGCACCTAGAGAAATACTGACCTTCATAAATACGAGCCGAGCCGAGGAAGAAATTTCGAGTAGAAAGAGGAAAATCCAAACCAGAGACGCTAGGAACTCAATTCAGAAAACAAAATTCATGAGATCTGACGTCTTTCATTTTGAAGACCAGTTGGAGGAATAAGACATGCTGGTGACATCCTTTACTTTTTATGACTCAGATGCAGCCCCGCTGGACCATCCCCACTCGGATGCCCTTGTCATCACCGTGCCCATCCTTGGAATCTGAACTCATCGAGTCCTTGTAGACCCTGGCGCGTACGCAAGCATAATCTACCTGCCAGCCTTCCGAAGGATGAGAGTGCCAAAGGAATACATCGAGTCGTGTGAGGACAGGATCAGAGGAATCAGCGGCGGCTATGTGCAGACTCTTTTCCAAGTAAGACTATCTGTGGAGTTTGGCACTAGAGAAGAGAAAAGGACCATCCTCACAACCTTCAAAGTGATTGATGTCCCGAGCGATTACAACGCCCTCATTGGCAGGCCAGCTCTTTATGACCTCAAAGGCGCGATGTCAGTCTATCACTACTCGATCAAATTCCCAGGCATCTTAGGTGAATGCGAGCACCGAGGAGATCTAATAGCTGCTCGGGAATGCAGCTGGTCGATCAGGCCAAAGCAAATCAACATGGTAGAGCAAATGAAAGTGAGCGACGAGCCGATTGAGGAAGCATATGAAGAACTAGGAAACAAAGATGCGTGGAGCTCCGAAAAAGCCACTGAACTCACAGGAGGAGAATTGGAGAAAATACCGAGCTCTGTTCAAAGCACCAGAAAAGATGCCGAGCTCGATCAAACCAAACAGATCAAGGAAAAGATGGGAAAGGAGCCCTCTGAGCACCAGTGTCGAACATAAAATGCCGAGGTCAACATATCCGAGCAAAACGAAGAGCAAGAAACGCAAGTCGAAAAATCCGAGCTCAAGACTGTCGGGCAGGAAGACGCCGACCTGAGTAGGGACCGAGGTCGGCGCCCTGGGAAAGAACCAATGTGGGAGTCTGGAAACGTCAATTAACGAGCAGAGAATGCCGAACTGGAGACTGGAGCTGACCTGAAAGTTGTTGAGGACGAACTGGATCCACGGAAGCCAAGCTTGAAGAGAAAAGCTACCCACGCTGAGCCTGTAGAGGACTGGATTGGGTATCGCTCGACGAACTCGACCTAAACAAAAAAGTTTGGGTCGGCCATGACCTTAAGGAGCCAATCAGATCTGAGTTGATAAGCTTTCTGAAAGCAAATCAAGATGTCTTCTCTTGGACACACGCTGATATGTAGGGCATTGACCCGGAGCAATCTTGCCACAGACTTAACATTGACAAAAATTTCAGGTCGGTGATACAGAAGAGGAGGAAGCTCAGCCCGGATCGATATGAGGCATTGGAGATAGAGGTCGTAAAACTCCTTGACAACAAATTTATCCGCGAGGTCAGGTACCCGGTTTGGGTAGCTAACCCTGTTCTTGTCAAGAAGCAAACAGGACAGTGGTGGCTATGTATTGATTTTTCAGATCTCAACAAGGCTTTCCCCAAGGACAGCTATCCGCTCCCTCATATTGACTATATGGTGGACGCAACAGCCGGGCACGAGTTGATGAGCTTCATGGACGCCTACTCGGGGTACAATTAGATCCCGATGCACCCTTATGATCAAGAGCACACATCATTCTACTCGGCGAGAGGGCTCTACTGCTAAACTATGATGCCGTTTGGTCTGAAAAACGCTGGGGCTACCTATCAGTGCCTAGTTAATAAGATGTTTTCTAGTATGATGGGAAAAAACTATGGAAGTTTATGTACTGACCACATCGATGATCTGAATAAAATGTTTTCGGTTTTGCGTGTTTACCGAATGATGTTAAACCCAAAGAAATGCTCCTTTGGAGTTAGCTCAGGAAAATTTTTAGGCTACATGGTAAGTCAAAGAGGCATTGAAGCCAACCCAGATAAAATCTGAGCTATAACTGAACTACAATCTCCCAGAAACATAAAACAAGTACAGAGCCTAACCGGCAAAATGGCCACCCTGAGCCGGTTCATTTCTAGGTCAATGGATAAATGTAAGCCCTTCTTCGAAACGATCAAGAAAAACAAAACTTTCAAATGGATTGAGGAATGCCAAGCAGGCTTTGAGGAGCTGAAGAAATGTATGACAAGTGTTCCGACCTTACAAAAACCAGTAAAGGAGGAGCCGCTATACATTTACTTAGCTGTCTCAGCGGCGGCAGTCAGCTCGGCACTKGTACGAACTGATGAGCACGGACAACACTCGGTGTATTACACGAGCCATGCCTTGCATGATGCCGAGATGAGATATTCAGCTATGGAAAAGCTAGCCCTTGTCACCTCCTCACGAAAGTTACGCCCATATTTCTTGGAACACAGGATAGTTGTATTGACAAGCTTTCTTTTAAAACAGATCATGCACCCCCCTGACACTTTAGGAAGGATGATCAAATGGGCCGTCGAGCTCAGACAATTTGACATAACATATGAACCAAGGACAGCCATTAAGGGACAAGCCCTGGCCGACTTTATTGCCGAGTTCACCCCCGCGGTAGAACCAATTCCCGCAGAGGCCGAGCAGTGGTGCATGTACGTTGATGGGTCGTCAACAACTGGACGAGCTGGAGCAGGAATAGTATTGGTAAGTCCTGAGAAGAAGCCTTTTTGCTCAGCTGTACGCTTCCAGTTCCCTTTGACTAATAATGAAGCCGAGTACGAAGCCCTCCTAAAAATACAGAGTGACTCCCAACTAGTGGTGAACCAGATCAACGGAGAGTATGAGACCAAGGAGCCCAGAATGGCACTATACTTAGAACTCACGAAAGCACGCCTGGCTGAATTTGAAGCTGAGGTCGTCCATGTATCACGAATTGACAATGTCCCAGCAGACTCCTTAGCCAAGTTAGCCTCAAGCCTTGGCGTGGAGGAGCTGGATACCGTGATGGTTAGCCACCATTCAACAACGGTACTCAACGCCGGCGCAGCCTATTCAGCTAGCCAAGCCGACCAGAATAAGGAAATTCAGAACGAAAGGGAGAGCTAGATGAAACCATTCCTACTCTACCTAAACGAAGGGGTGCTCCCAGAAGACCGACGTCAAGCGCGATCAATACGAATGAAGTCAGCTCGGTTCACCATTGTGGATGGTCTGTTGTACAAGAGAGGGTACTCCATTCCCCTACTTCGCTGCTTAAATGAACAAGACGCGGAATACGTGCTGAGAGAAGTACATGAGGGCATATTTGGTGTTTCAGCCCAAAAATGATCAACGTCCAGAACCACGTCGGAAACCTAAACACTTTCCCGACTTGCACCACAAACACAAGTTAGAAAGGACCACCGGTGGTTTTCCGATGGAAACCTCTCCGATGCTTAAGTCAGTAAGCGTTTGAGGTATTTTTCAGGGAAAGAAGAAGGAATGCCCAAAGAATGACATACCTTCCTTAACCTTGAGGCTGAGGTATTTATAGCTTTCCCAGTGGGGACCCCAGCTGGGATCTCAGAAATAAAGGCCGCGAATCAAGGGCTGTTCAAGTAACCAATTCTGACAAGTGGTCCCACTTGTCTCCTCCAGTGGAGGTCAAGAAACCAGTGTTTTGATTTGATGGCACCGTCGCGCAGTGGAACACAATTTTTTTTTAAAATAAATTGAATCGAATTCAATTGACGACGGCCCATTTTTAATTTCAATTAATTCAAACAATGTTTTAAATTGCTTTATAAATGAAACAATTTGATTTTTGTAAAATCGAATAAGCATGGTCGGTTTCTATTTAATATACTAAACATATACATAACAATTATATATATATATTAATATATTAATCATATATTACATACATGCAAAAATATATATATATAAACATACAAGTAGTACATCTCATATATTATATATATATATAACCATAATTCAGCATGCATAATATTATATATATATACATATCATGCAGCATGCATAAGACTCATGCACTCACATATATATGTATATACTAACATCATATATTCATACATATTAACACACARATATATATCACATATATATATACATGAATCACTCAGCATACATATAAATATATATACAAGAGRAGCCATTGATACCTCACGGCACGGCGGAGYAGCAGCGTGGTGGCCAGAGCTCCGGCGACGAGGCGGCAGCAAGCTCACGACAATGGCGCAACACTTCCAGTCCGTGGCTGAGGATGTGACGATCKCTGCAGCGGCYGGCAGCGACTGACTCACAACGGCACGGCGGCAGGCGGTCCTCGGCTGCGGCAACTCCGGCTTGGCAGCAGCCGTGCGGAGACGACAGGCAGGTGCGGCGCACTAGCGGCGATGGCGCGGCGTTCGGCTGAGAATGTCTCCGACTTGGTGTCACACACCGAATGTCCCAATCTTCTCGCGACGAAGCACTAGATACGTCGAGAGCTCGAGAACGACGGAGAAAATACGAGGACCGAACGTTTTGGTGCGGCGGTGGCCGGCGGCAAGCGGCGCCGGCTGGAGGTGGACGGCTGGGAGAAGGGTTTTTCGGTGGCTAGGGTTTTTCAAAAACAAACGTGTGTGTCTTTTTTAAAAAATGTTCATTTGCTGCTTCTTAACCAAAAATCCCGAAAAACTTGTTCAGCAAACAATTCTCCACCTTTTTCATTTTTTTTTAATTTAAAAGCACAAGCCCAACTCTAAATGGGCTCATTATGGACTGGCCCAATTATAAATCAAAACCAAGCCTTTTAATTTAAAATAGCACCGGCCCAATAACTTTAAAGGGATTATTGGGACGACCCAATTTTAAATCAAAAAACCCATTGGAATTAAATCATTTCTCACAAACGATAACTCCAAAAAATATAACAATTATATTTTCGCGTCCAGAATAACTTTCTCGTATTTTTCTCAATTTATAATCCACAATTATGAACCTTAGATTCAATCATATTGACATCTAACTATGCTAAAATTAACAATTAATTTCTAGCTATCGTTTTCAATAATCAGGAAACACGTGGTGTGACCCTCAATGGTTCAGGTGTAAGCTAGCCGTGGGTTCACAATACATTGTGATTCGAAACAACACATTG
>BMAC01000956.1:393513-411933 GCA_014905375.1 Phtheirospermum japonicum | reverse complement strand
GATCCCTCCAAGCGGCAGGGCAGCGACTGACTCACAACGGCACGGCGGCAGGCGGTCCTCGGCTGCGGCAACTCCGTCTTGGCAGCAGCCGTGCGGAGACGACAGGCAGGTGCGGCGCACTAGCGGCGATGGCGCGGCGTTCGGCTGAAAATGTCTCCGACTTGGTGTCACACACCGAATGTCCCAATCTTCTCGCGACGAAGCACTAGATACGTCGAGAGCTCGAGAACGACGGAGAAAATACGAGGACCGAACGTTTTGGTGCGGCGTCGGCCGGCGGCAAGCGGCGCCGGCTGGAGGTGGACGGCTGGGAGAAGGGTTTTTCGGTGGCTAGGGTTTTTCAAAAACAAACGTGTGTGTCTTTTTTAAAAAATGTTCATTTGCTGCTTCTTAACCAAAAATCCCGAAAAACTTGTTCAGCAAACAATTCTCCACCTTTTTCATTTTTTTTAATTTAAAAGCACAAGCCCAACTCTAAATGGGCTCATTATGGACTGGCCCAATTATAAATCAAAACCAAGCCTTTTAATTTAAAATAGCACCGGCCCAATAACTTTAAAGGGATTATTGGGCCGACCCAATTTTAAATCAAAAACCCATTGGAATTAAATCATTTCTCACAAACGATAACTTCGAAAAATATAACAATTATATTTTTGCGTCCAGAATAACTTTCTCGTATTTTTCTCAATTCATAATCACAATTATGAACCTTAGATTCAATCATATTGACATCTAACTATGCTAAAATTAACAATTAATTTCTAGCTATCGTTTTCAATAATCAGGAAATACGTGGTGTGACCCTCAATGGTTCAGGTGTAAGCTAGCCGTAGGTTCACAACACATTGTGATTCGAACAACACATTGTTCTTATATGAACTCGTCCCTGATTAAATAAAACTCATTTCACTTAATCACTGGTTCGTCCTCGAACGGACGTTAAGTTCAAAGTGTATCTCAGAAAGAAAATAAGTTCAAGTAATGAGTCGTGCGTTGCTACATAGATAATTTTGAAAATATAGGTACTTGTCACGTAACCTCAAACACTCCACCCTTATTACAGTATCGCTTCAAAAACAAAGTCATGCATCCTCTCAAAAAGGGAAATATATAGGGGTGATCACTCTAAGCACTCAAGCAGTTGCTGCATAGGACGTGTATAAACTCAAATCATACAAATGCATGCACAATAGATAAGCACCGAAAATCAATCTCTTCTCAACCGCAAATTAAGTGTGTTATCAACAAAGAATCGGAAAAGGTCTTTTCGGGTTATAATGTAAGGCTCTTTGGACGGGTATGGAATATATAAGTCGTGTGGCTAAAGAACTCACCGAACCTAATCTAATCACGAAGCAATTTACTTCATCTCGTTTAAAAATAAAAATCTCACTTAACTCTCATAACGTAGCCTTTAAACATAGGCTATTTCTCAACTCGTAACTCTAAACCGACTTGCAGCTCAAACCACTTAAACACAAGTGAAGCTCATAATATGCTTCTTTTGAAATTACAAAACTCTTTTCCCTCTAAAATGTTAGGCTTTATGAAAATAAACACTAAAACACAAGCCTTAATAAAATGCGTAGGCAGTGACAAAACTCACCATCCTTCAAAAAAAAAAATTCTACTTTTTTTTTTGATGAAGGATGGTGATTACAACATTTTATAAATCCCTCATAAGATTTCCAAAACACAACTAACCAGTAGAGATAACTAACTCCTACCCCACGCTTTTAATGGGTTGGTAGGAGTTGACTCTAAAATCACTCATGGCTAATGGAAATGGATCATTTGGCTATGATTGGCTCATTCGGAATTTATAGTGGCTAGAAATTTATGAATATGGCCGGAAATAGGGTTTTATATGTGCCTTAACCTCATTTTGAAAGTCAACTACACACAGCGGTATCAAAGAGATATCAAGACAGAAACTTATTCAAGCACATGCAATGATGATAATCACTCAGGCTACTTACAGGCTTTTTGCATGAAACCATTTTGAATTGACGCTGCTTTTAAGATTTTGTGAAATCAATTGCCTCCAAGTACCTTTTACAATATATAATAATTTTGAAAATTTATGCACTTATACACGCTCAAAGACAAGAACCTTAAATCATTCTAAGTTAACTTCGACAGGCAAGCCATACAACCAAGATTCAGCGCGTAAATAACCAACTAATCACAAATAATCACGTTTTAATCTCAAATGACAAATCACGAATTCAAACATGTAATGGTAACAAGAACATCTAATCACTCAACCCATCCCCCCCTAGAAAAAGGTGGCAAACTCCTGGTTGCCATAGATAAAAAAAATAAAATAAAATAAGGAGAGGGTAAGAAAACGTCCCTGAATAAGTAATTGGGTCGAGTCGTGTCACCTTGAATTCGCACATCAACTCGCCATTTGAGACCGTCCGGATAAAACTTAACACAAGAAAATAAAGAAAAACACCTTCAGCAAGAAGATAAATAACATAATATAAAAACGTCAAAGTTAAACATAATTCAAAATAAATCAAAAAATAACAAAAAATAGAAAACACAGCCGCAAATCAAACATTTGGAGGCAAATGGTCATGTGGTCCCTAATAAGGCATAAAGTCCATCGGGTCAGAAGGTGGTGCTGGGGCTCGACTGCTCTGTCCATCCAATCGAAACTGTGCAAAGTCGGCCGTTAGCGAAGACAGCATACTCCCTTGGGTCTCGACCATCGTGTGGAGATGGCTCACCCTATCGTTTGTCTCACGGGCCAGCTCCAATCCCAAGCATGCGTCCGCCCTACCTGTCTCAATATCGTACTCCATGCATGTGAGTCTATTGTAAACATTATCCCTAAACTCTCTAAACTCACTCAGGAAGGCAGTGAAGTAAGGTGGCACCGCAGCATGCGCTCCACCATCATCCTCGTAAAATCGCTCAGGAGTGGGCTCTACCGTCTGCTCAACAACACGCTCCATACTGGGCTCGTCATAAGGGTTTGTCAAACGCACAGAACCATCACTCTCTACAACTTGAGTTACCCCACGACTTCGACTACTCTCTCCATCGTGGTCCACGACAACCTCAGTCCCGGCGGTCACCTCATCATCGGTCTCCTCATCGTCAACGATTATAGTCACTCGCTGCCTCAATCCTCTCCGCTGTCCCAGCGGTCGGTATACTCTCCATGCCAATTCGAGAGGCTGTGGAACGTGACTAACATCGTCGTGGCTCGGCTCAACTCCACAAAACTCAGTGAGCTTTGTGATAAATAATCCGTGGATCATCGGAGCAGCTCGCTCATCACCCATTTTCTGGACATTCCTTATACTTCGGATCATCAAAGGAAGAACTTGGATAGTTAAACCTCGAGTCATGCACCAAAGAGCGTACAACTCGTCCCGGTTGATTATCGTCGGCTCCTCCTTCCCTATAACGCAACGAGTGAGAAATCTATAAGCCGCGTAAAGGGTGTTATCCGTAATCATCGATAGGGGGTATTGAATCCTCCCCGCGTATATCTCCCCCATAATCTCTTCCCAAAACGCGTACTCGTCGTAGCGGCGATCTCGCCCACGGAGTGTCATGCGACCGTTGAAATCGAGTAAACCCTCAACTTCGGCTCCATCCATAGTGTACTCTACTCCATTAAAACGAAAGTATAAGGCTTGATTGGTCATGAGCTCAAAAGTAATGTAAAACTCGAGCATCAACCGCTCGTACGCCGGGGATCTTAAACGTGCCCAATGGATACACTCTAAGTTCTTGATGTAGCCTACGAATCTCTCGGCGAAGCGATTCCCTTCCACTGCCTGGTCCATCCAATAGTCTATGTCTATATAAACCGGGCTTATGATCAATCGACCTAGCAACGAACGGTAAAGGTCGACCTCTTCCTCGTAAACCGGAAAGGGGGCTCCAGCTTCGTGGGCTGCGTTTCTTCGTGGTGACTCCATTCAACCCCAAGGAAGGAAATAACAAACGAAATTTGACCGAAAGAAGGTGAGAAAACTGTTCTGAAAATCCTAAAGGTTGAGGCTAACGGTTGCCACTAAGGGTTGGTGCAACCGTTAACGTTAAAGGTTACCACTAACGGTTGCTGCAACCATTAGCAATTTATCAAACACTTAGCGTGCGCTGCGAAAACCGATCTCCCCAAGCCCAGAACTCAACCAAATTCTAACCCAGATCAACCTCCTGCATACCCAACCATCAGAAACAAGAAAAGAAAGTGATAGCCAATCTTACCCTTTTGATTTGAGAATGACTAATCAGCCTGAAAACTTCGAAATCGGTAGCCCAGATTATCGCCGTCTTCGTGAATCGTCGTCTCCGGTGGTTGTCTCCGTCACAAATCGCCTTCGCTTTTTCGTTGAAATTACGATTTGGAAGGATGCGAAAATCGTCTGAGGGTAGGCTGCTGCGTCTTAAGGGTTGGTATTTCGAAGTAGGAATAGTGAAAAACCTTAAGGGTTGGTACTTAAAACAATTATGGGCCGGGCCGAGTCATCGTTAGCAGTTGGTGCTAACGGTTGGGGTAACTGTTAGTGTTAACCGTTAGGTTCACTTTTCAGCTTAAATTGAAAATTCTGCACATTAAAACCCAATTAAACGCACCACGACAATGGATATGATAAAAATAAAAATAAAATAAAATAAAATAAAATGAAAAGAAAAATAAAAACTAACTAACGCATGGGTTGCCTCCCAAGAAGCGCAACTTTTTACGTCGCTTGCTCGACGCAGTTCGAGGGTTTAATTCTCGGTAGATGGTGGATCTTGGAGTTCGACCACTTCACGATCCTTGTTTAGCATTATCCCCTCGCGATAAAGCTTCACTCGATGGCCATTAACCTTAAAAGTTGTATTGTTCTTTTCATCGTAAAGAGTGACAGCTCCAAATTCGTTTAATTCCTTGATCTCAAAGGGTCCGCTCCATCTTGATTTCAATTTTCCTGGAAACAGTTTCAACCGTGAGTTATAGAGTAAAACTAACTTACCTACTTCCAAGTTTTTGTCAACGATATGGCAATCGTGACGCTTTTTCATGGCAAGTTTCTGTCTCCAAGCACAATCATATGCCTCGTTTCGCATTTCTTCAAGATGAGTTAGTTCCAGTTTCCGGTACTCCCCAGCTTCTCTATGGTCCATATTGAGCTTTCGAATTGCCCAACTTGCTCTATGCTCCATTTCTAACAGCAAATGACATGCCTTCCCGTAAACGAGTTGAAAAGGGGTTAAGTCGAGCACTGTTTTGTATGCAGTTCTGTACGCCCATAGCGCATCTACCAGTTTCGTAGCCCAATCCTTCCTGTTTGTACCAACTGTCTTCTCGAGAATGCTCTTCAATTGGCGGTTGCTGGTTTCAACTTGACCAGAAGTTTGAGGATGGTAGGGGGTAGCTACCTTGTGTCGTACTCCGCATTTATTCATCAATAGCTCAAACGCTCTGTTGCAAAAATGACTCCCACCATCACTTATTATCGCTCTAGGGACTCCATATCGACTGAATATATTTCCTTGTAGGAACTTCAAAACGACGTCAGCATTAGCCTTGCGTGTTGGGATAGCTTCCACCCATTTGGACACATAATCAATGCCCACCAGGATGTACTCAAAATCTCCACTCTTTGGGAATGGTCCCATAAAATCTATTCCCCATACGTTGAAAGTCTCGACTACTTGATTAGGCACGAGAGGCATCTCATCCCTCTTCCCTATGTTCCCTGTTCTTTGGCACTCGTCGCAGTTCCTGCAATAGTCATAAACATCAGCGAATAGGGTTGGCCAATAAAAACCTGCCAAAAGGATCTTAAACACGGTCTTTTGTGCTCCAAAATGGCCACCAAGGTCGTGGCAAAACTGCAAAATGCTTGTCATCTCGTCATCAGGGACACAACGCCTGTTTAGTCCGTCCTTGCACCTCTTGAACACGAAGGGTTCATCCCAGCAGTAACTCCTGCACTTATGCAAAAACTCTCTTGGTAGTTCATGTTATTAGGTATGATACCACAAGCAAGATAATTCACAATATCAGCATCCCAAGGAGTAATAGAAGCATTAAGAACATAAGCATTTTCATAGGGAAACAAATCGTCAATCATGCATTTCTCATCATTTCTAATTACCATCCTAGACAAATGGTCAGCTACCAGATTTTCACAACCACGTCTATCTTTAATTTCTACGTCAAATTCTTGTAACAGTAAAATCCAACGAATCAAACGTGGTTTACTTTGTGGTTTAGCAAATAAATGACGTAGAGCAGCATGATCGGTATGCACAATGACTTTAGCCCCTACAATGTAAGATCGAAATTTATCTAAGGAAAATACGACTGCCAACAGTTCCTTTTCAGTAGTCGTGTAGTTGCGTTGGGCATCGTTTAACATATAACACGTATAATAAATAACCCTAAGCAACTTCTCGACAGGTTATCCTAGAACAGACCCTACTGCCTCGTTAGATGCATCACACATTATCTCAAATGGTAGAGTCCAATCAGGGGCAACAACAACTGGTGCAAAAGTAAGTTTCTCCTTAAGAGTTTCAAACGCATTCATACAAGTTTCACCAAACACAAATGGAGTATCTTGAGAAAACAATTTACAAAGTGGGCGACTAATTTTCGAAAAATCTTGAATAAAACGCCTGTAAAATCCTGCATGCCCAAGAAAACTCCGGACTCCTTTAATATCACGAGGGGGAGGAAGAGTTTCAATAACGTCAATCTTTGCCTTGTCTACCTCCAACCCTCTACTAGAAACAACATGCCCTAGTACAGTGCCACTCTTAACCATAAAATGGGATTTCTCCCAACTAAAAGTGAGATTTTTCTCAATGCATCGCTCTAAGACTTTAGACAAGTTAGTTAGAAAACTCTCAAACGAATCACCAAAGATAGAAAAATCATCCATAAACACTTCCAAGAAGTCATCAATAAAATCATTAAAAATAGAAAGCATACACCTCAGAAAAGTTGCTGGAGTATTGCACAGACCAAACGGCATCCTCCGAAATGCAAACGTGCCAAAGGGGCACGTGAAAGTAGTCTTGTTCTGATCCTCCGGGGCTATTGCCACTTGATAGTAACCAGAAAGGCCATCCAAGAAATAGTAAAACTCGTGTCCAGCCAGTTTGTTCAGAAGCTGGTCAATAAATGGTAATGGGAAGTGGTCTTTCCTTGTTGCAGCGTTCAGCTTCCTATAATCAATGCACATTCACCATCCCGCTGTCAGTCTGGTTGGGACGATTTCGCCTTTCTCATTTTCAATTATGGTGATGCCGCCTTTTTTTGGTACTACATGAATCGGGCTCACCCATTTACTATCAGAGACTGCGTAAATGATCCCTTCCTCTTTCAGTTTTAAAATCTCTTTCTTGACCACTTCATACAATGTTGGCGTCAATCTACGCTGGCTATCTCGAACTGGTCTTGCGTCGGGTTCTAGCTCAGTTCTGTGCATGCACGTAATGGGGCTTATCCCTTTGATGTCGTTGATGCTCCATCCTATAGCTTTCTTGTACGTGCTTAGTACTGCAGTCAGTTCTTTTTCCTCATGCTCCGTTAATGCTGAGTAAATTATGACGGGTTTTGTTTCGTTGGGCTCGAGAAAAATGTACTTCAAATGATTCGATAATGGTTTTAGTTCTACTTTCGGCCCAAGCGCAGGTGCATTAGCTATTTCACATAACTCTTCATCAAAATCTTCAAACCCTTCATAATCTTCGGTGATTTCGTTCAAGTCTATATCGAACATCTCTACCACCCGGCTAAAAAAATTTGTGTCGTCCTCGACGCTTGACTCATCTAGCACAGTGATTCCTTTGAGTTCATGAAGGCAAGATGCAATAGGATCAATAAATGAAAAATCTTCCTGCATCATCGGCGAGGGGGTGTTATTAATATCTCTAATCGAGAACGTGACTGTCTCTCCCAAAACAGATAAGGTCATTCTTCCTTTGTGCACATCGATCAGTGTATGAGAGTTGGGCATGAATGGTCGACCAAGCAAGATCGTATGTTCCGTGCCCTCCTTCAGAACTTCACCGACATCAAGTATAATAAAGTCAACCGGAATTACCAATTCACCAACTTGGACTAAAACGTCTTCAACTATGACAAGTGGTTGTCTTATGGAATGGTCTGCCAACTGTAGTCGCATTGTTGTTGGCCTCATTGTTCCAAGGTCAAATTCCCTATATAGCGAGTATGGCATTAAATTGATTCCGGCACCAAGGTCAAGCATTCCACGAGCTGTTTGCCCATTGGTCAAGGCAATAGTTATGCAAAAGCTCCCAGGATCTTTCTCTTTCTTTGGTAGTGGACCCTTGCATATGGCGCTGACCTCCTTGGTCAATTCGACTCGTTGTGCTGTTTCCAATTGCCGTTCCCTTGCAGCCATCTCCTTGAAAAATTTTACGTACGCAGGCATCGTCTTTATTACCTCCAACAGAGGAAGATTAACGTTGACGTTCTTCAGCAGATTGTAAAGCTCCATGAACTTTTTGTTCTCTTTTGCTGTGCGTAGACGACTCGGAAAAGGAACTTTGTCTCTTATGGGCGCTGCCATCGGTTTTGGCTGCGGAGTTGGAGACTTGATGGAATCATCATCTAACGTTGGAGTGGGGACTTGTGTTGGAAACTTCCCTTTTAGTGACCTAGGAATATACGAATTGGGTGACTTGTGCATTTGGTCAACCGATTCGAGATATTCGTGTCCTCTTCTTTCTCCTCTTAGATTCCATTATCGATCATCTTCCCACTACGTAGCGTATGAATCGCGGAAGCTTGCTCGGGTTGGCTTGGAAACTTCCCTTTTTTCGTTTTCATATTTGGCCATGAATGTCGCCATTTGGCCCATCATTTTCTCTAGGTTCTTCACGCTTTTGGTAAGATCATTCAAGACCTCTCCTTGTTTAGTCAAGTCCTCCCCATGCTTACTAACTTGTGTGGTCAAATTTGCCAATCCATCCCTGTTTCTGAGTGTTTCAGAGACTTGATTTTGCTGCCAAATGAGCAATTGGTCGTTTGGTTGGATTGGGGCAGGGATTGGTACAGGCGTCGGAGGTTTGCTCGGAGGTTTATTTGGTGGTTGATCATTTGGTGCAGGAGCGCTATGTGGATCTCCTGGGCCCCATTTAATATACGGAGAATTTCGTTGTGCGTTAAACTTAGTGGTTTGGCGGTGCTCGTAAGTTGGTATGTCTTGATGGCAAATTTGTTCTTTGATGGCGTAAGCTTCGGCTTCATTTTCATCTTAACACACCATTTTGCACGTATCCGCTAAATGCCCTGGCTCTCCACAACGGTTGCACGTCTCGATGATCTCGTTGTTTGGTACCTCGGTGGATTCGTTAACTCGTATCTTTCGTGGTCGAGAGCTCATTTGCCTCGAATTTTCGCTCATTCTTTCAAATAATTTCTTGGCAGCCGTCGCTGTCAAGTTCCCAAAATCTCCTCCAGCAGCTACCTCTACGTTATTCTTGCAAGGATCCAAAAGTCCTTCGTAGAAAAGTTAATTCACCATCCCCGGGGAGTTATGATGATGTGGGCAAGCTTGCAATAGAGCCTTGAAACGTTCCCACGCTTCGTGAAATAGCTCCCCATCTTGCTGGACAAAATTGGCTATTTGTCTCCTTATGTGTCCCGTTGTCTGAGCTGAGTAATACTGGTTAATGAACTTGTCACTAACCATGGGCCAATCGATTAGAGATCTCGGCTCTAATGACAACATCCAAGATTTGGCTTTGTCCTTCATGCAGCTCGGAAAACACACCATTTGAAGGTCCTCGTGATGAAGACCTGGAGATGGGATCCTACTAACTTCTGCATAAAACTCCTTGAGGAAAGCTAATGGATCCTCATTGGCTTGGCCATAAAATGTCGGGAGGTTGTTGATTATGTGAGGTTTCAAGCCGAAGTCTCTCGCAGTTCTACCCAACACAATGGTAGAACTGTAGGGACCTACTTTCGGAGTCGTGAACTCTCTTTGTCTTGGTTCGCGCGCCTCCCGCTGGTACCTTTCTTGATTATTTGGTCTTGCGTAATTCCTATCATACTCATTCCTCTCATTGTAATTGTCATTCGCAAGCCATTCATGTACCCTCTCGTCTCCACAGTAAGATCTTTCGGAATAGTCGTCTTGGGGTTGGTGGTGACGATTTCCACTCTCTCCTCCTCTTCCTTCATTCTGGTCTATCATGTTACGTTGAATGTTGTCCCAGTACTCTTGAGGTTGTACCTGTCCGTCGGGACGAATTGATCCACCCCCGGACCTGTTTCTTTATTGTATAGGTGGGTTCCTCGGTGATTGATCATCCTCATTGTCGTGGGCATGGTGGTCCAAGCGCAACATTGTTTCGGGAATTGGATCACAAATAAAATCAGTCGTGGCAGACGATTCACTTATGGGTGGGTGTGGTGGTCTCACTTGGTTTGGACGATGAACGTTGTCGATGAATGGTGTAAGTTCAAGTCGAAGCGATCTACGACCTTGCATGAACTTAACAGCAAATTAAACGCATCGACTAGAAAAAGTAATTATACAAATAAACGGCTAGAATAAAATAACATAAAAAAATGAACAAACATGTTTTCGAAACCTTTGCTAACTCCCCGGCAACGGCGCCAAAATTTTGATGCAAGCTTTTTAATTGCTTACTTATGAAAATTTGTCAAAAGATCAATAGCTTGCCCGCAAGAGAACGGGGTCGCGCGTGGTTAGGCAACTTGACTCGAGTCGTCTCTCGAAGAACATGCAATCGGAATCTTAAACAATTTGTTTGAATTCAAATAGCACATACAATTTGGGGGGGGGGGGGTTGATGAAAATTAATGACTACTAATTTAAGGAACAAGACTGAATAAATTAACTAAACTAAGATTAATTAACTAATTATTAAATTAAACTAAACAATCAGAAACTAATTCAATAACTAAAAATCACTTCAGATTCAGCAATCTAAACTAATTATTCAAATAATCAACTACTAACTGTAGTAACCGTTAGCGCAAAGGGTTACTGCTAACTGTTGGTCCAACCGTTAGCAGTAACGGTTAACACTAATTGTTGAACAGAAACTATCATGAATTGCATACATGAACCAATCTCCAACCAACAGAATATTAAACTACCAATAATTAACATATAAGACTGAGAATAGACTGAGATTAAATAACTAAGTACGTTCAGCAAATCCAAACGAAATGAATCAATACTAACATAAACTAACCAATATTCAAGAACTCGAAAACTAATGATTAAATCTAAAGAGACTAAGTAGAAGTTCGAAGTACTCGTGTTTACTACTGGAAATTGAAATATCTTCGGCTATTCCGAAGAGCGAACGCAACGAACAGAACTCTAATGGATGAATCGACGTCGAACGGCTTGAGAACTCGTCGTCGTCGATTCTCGGTTGCTCCTTGATCGTCACTGCTTATTGTTGTTCCTCGTCCTCAAAACCCTAGATTTACTCTCTGTTTTTAGGGTTTGCACACGCATCCACAGACCTAGCTGCTCGAAATTCGGATTAAGAGGGGTATTTATAGATTTCTCTGAGACTTGGGCCGCAAGCCTGTCTGCTGCTCCTGGGCCCTGCTAACGGTTGGTTGCTAACGGTTGGTGCAACCGTTAGTAGCAACCGTTAGCTGCTTCTTCTGCCTTTCGGGCCTGTCACTAACGGTTACAGCTAATGGTTGGTGTTAACGGTTGGTGTAACCGTTAAGGGTAACCATTAACTCCACAAACTAGCTACTTTTCGCCGGAAAGCTCGATCTTCATCTCTCGATCATTGTACTTTATCTCTAACGCACTGAACTCTCCCAGTTACTTAGCTGTAAAGTGAAAAACATCAAATATTCACTTATTTTGCATCAATTAGATCAAAACATGGTAAAATAAGTTGGAAATCTAAATATATGAAATTAAGCGTAAATTATCCCAACTTATAACAAAAATACTAGTAGAAAGGAACTAAAATACTACTAAAAATAACTACAAACACATGCTAATCAGTCAGCTCTTCTCCCAAAAGGAAGATCTGACCGAAAGTATTGGTCACTCTGGTCTAGCCATATTTATCTAACAGCTTGCCAAATCAGGTCTACCCACACCAGGTCTGGCATACTCCTGGCCTATCATGTGGAAACCACGCAGGAGGACAATCATTAGCTCACAAGCTCATTTGGGCAAGGATATTATTGGCCGACCTTAAAAAAAGAATGCAATAGAGAAGGTCAGAAAGTGCGAAAAATGCCAAATGTTTGCACCCCAGATAAACTCTCCCGCGGAAACCCTTAATTCCATATACTCACCATGCCCGTTCGCGAAATGGGGAATAGACCTGTTCGGTCCATTACCGAAGGGCAAAGGAGGCGTAAAATACGCGGTAGTCGCGGTCGATTACTTTACCAAATGGGCAGAAGCCGAACCGTTGGCATCCATAACCGATCAGAAAATCATCAATTTCGTCTGGAAATCGATCATATGTAGATTTGGAGTGCCACTCTCAATAGTATCTGATAATGGCAAGCAGTTTGACAGCAAGAGGGTTAAGGCATTCTGTGGAGAGCTGAATATCAGAAACAATTTCTCCACACCGTACCACCCTCAATCGAATGGACAAGTCGAAGCGGTCAATAAGATCCTCAAATACACGCTGAAAAAGAAGTTGGACGATCTAAAAGGGAGTTGGCCAGAAGAGCTACCTGGGGTCTTATGGTCATACAGAACAACACAACGCTCATCCACCGACAAAACTCCTTTCTCACTGGCCTTTGGGTCAGAAGCGGTCATTCCAGTTGAGATTGGCACGCCATCCTACCGAATAGCACACTTCGAAGAAGAGAAAAATGACTCGGCGTGCCGAGCCGCACTCGACCTTCTAGACAAAAGAAGAATGGATGCCGATATGAAGAACGCTATCTACAAACAAAGAAGCGAAAGCTACTACAACTCAAAAGTGAAGGCCAGAAACTTCAAGGTCGGTGACCTAGTCCTCAAACGCGTTTTTGGACCAAATCAAGGCTCCCTTAAACCGAAATGGGAAGGATCATTCAAGATATCAGAAATCTTCCAGCATGGGGCTTACCACCTAGAATACTTAGACGAAAAGAAATTTGCACACCCTTGGAATGCTGTATACCTTAAGAAATATTATCAATAAAGTTTTAGTTCTCATTACTTTTCGAGAACACAGATCAATAGATCAAGGGGCTCTCAAGCCCAAAACCAAAACGGGGTGATAGACCGACCTCATTAGGTCGATCTCATTCACGGAAGCCCCACATACTTTTCCCACTAAGAGCAAAACAAAAATCCGAGCTCAACGTGCCGAGCTCAAAAAAGAGTCAGAACTCAAAACTGACTCGACAGGTAAAAAAGAGCAAATTTCCAAAAATTCTGAGCTCAACGTGCCGAGCTCAAAAAGAGTCAAAACTCAAAATTGACTCGACACGTAAAAAAGAGCAAGTTTTCAAAAATCCGAGCTCAACTTGCCGAGCTCAAAAAGAGTCAAAACTCAAAATCGACTTGACACGTTAAAAAGAGCAAATTTCCAAAAATTTCGAGCTCAACGTGCCGAGCTCAAAAAGAGTCAAAACTCAAAATTGACTCGACATGTAAAAAAGAACAAATTTCCAAAAATTCCGAGCTCAACGTGTCGAGCTCAAAAAGAGTCAAAATTCAAAATTGACTCGATACGTAATAAAGAGCAAGTTTTCAAAAATCCAAGCTCAACTTGCCGAGCTCAAAAAGAGTCAAAACTCAAAATCGACTCGACACGTTAAAAAGAGCAAATTTCTAAAAATTCCGAGCTCAACGTGTCGAGTTCAAAAAGAGTCAAAACTCAAAATTGACTCGACACGTAAAAAAGAACAAGTTTTCAAAAATCCGAGCTCAAAAAGAGTCAAAACTCAAAATTGACTCGACACGTAAAAGAGAGCAAGATTCCGAGCTCAGCATGCTGAGCTCAAAAGGAGTCAAAACTCAAAATCGACTCGACACGTTAAAAAGAGCAAATTTCTAAAAATTTCGAGCTCAACATGTCGAGTTCAGAAAGAGTCAAAACTCAAAATTGACTCGACACGTAAAAAAGAACAAGTTTTCAAAAATCCGAGCTCAACTTGCCTAGCTCAAAAAGAGTCAAAACTCAAAATTGACTCAACACGTAAAAGAGAGCAAGATTTCGAGCTCAACGTGCTGAGCTCAAAAGGAGTCAAAACTCAAATTTAACTCGACACGTTAAAAAGAGCAAATTTCTAAAAATTTTGAGCTCAGCGTGTCGAGTTCAAAAAGAGTCAAATCTCAAAATTGACTCGACACGTAAAAAAGAACAAGTTTTCAAAAATCCGACATCAACTTGTCGAGCTCAAAAAGAGCCAAAACTCAAAATTGACCCGGCCCGCAAAAGAGAACAAGTTTTCAAAAAATGGCCGAACTCAAAAGTGCCGACCTCAATATTGTCGAGCTCGACATTCCAAGTTCGAGTTCGGAGTAAAAAAAAAAGCAACATGCATGCATATTTAGATCATCAAGACCACCAAAGGAAAGCAAGCGAAAATAAGCTAAGTATAAGACGATTAAGAAGGGAAAAGCCGGCCAGAACAAGACAGTTCAAATTTAAGTTTGAAACTGTTCAAAAACATCAGACCTGGCCGCCCAAAAGTGGCGAACCATCAAAGTACAGAAAAAACACCAAGTCAGAAATGCATATCAGTTCCCACCATCCTCCTCCTCATTATCCTCTTCCCGCTCCTCGTCATCAGCGTCCATGTCGGCCTCACCACCTCCCATGCCATACTCCTCCATCTTCTCAGCAATGTGCTTCTCGAACTCAGGAATAGAATCCCCATCCTTCAATATTTGGAGGGCCTTCTGCATGGTAGAGAGATATGAAGCACTCATCATAGGTCAAAGGGTCTCGGTTTTGTACTCCTCGACACCGGCAGCTCTCCCCTCAACAAAACCTACAGCCTTTCCTTGGGCGTAAGCCTCCTCCATTTCCTGGGAGCGGGCGCTGACCAGGTCAGCATGTCTCTGGACCAGCTCGGCATGCTGGGTCTTCAAATCATCTAGATCAGACAAGGTCCGCTGAGTCGCCCCCAATGCCGCCTCGACGGACTTCTCAGCTTTCTTAGCCCGAGACATCTAAGAGTCGCGGTCAAGAATGAGATCAGTGCACTGACTATGGGTTTCCTGAAGAGCAGCAAGATCTCGCTGAAGCCGAGCATGATCCCTTCGCAGTTCAAAAAATTTCCGGTGCGCCAACTTCATTGAACCAAAGGCTCGGCAGAGGTTCATTTTAGCGAATCTGACATGGCTATCCCCATCAAAGCCGGACACCCTGTCATTCAAGCCTGGACCCCAGCTCTGAGCCATACTCTCCGAGAACTCAGAGAAAGGGTACCCAGCAAACGACCCTCCAGCAATGTTCGGGGCATAACACTACGAATAATCGTACACGCGAGGAACTGATGGAGGACGAGGACCTCCATACACAACCTCCTCATGATCGATCGTGATGGGCTCATGATGAGAGCTGCCCTCACCGACCTAAGGGTCTGGGTGCGACACAAGAGGAGCAGACGGGGCTGACGAGCTGGCCTTCTTCTTTCTCTTGCCACCAGTGGCCATTGGCTTCTTCACCGATTTCTTGGTGTTCAGTTCCAAGAATTGAGCTGCTCGGTCAAGTGCAGAAAGAGGCATGGCTCTATCAAAGTAGGGATAATACACTATAACACAAAACACCGATCTCAGGAAAGCGCAAATAAAAACGGCAATCTAAATATATAGCACAACCGAGCAGAAAATGGCAACACTGCTGAGCAAAGTACCGTCGAGCTTCTGAGCTCGGATCGGCAATTCAAACCAATATGGGTGCCGATGCCGAAGCAACTAGCAACCCGTGCCGAGCTGAAAAATTGCCGACCTGCCGAGCTCGGCTCGACAATTCAAACTGACACGGGCGCCGATGCCGAAGCGACTAACAGCCTATGCCGAGCTGAAAATTACCGATCCGCCGAACAAAGTGTTACCGAACTCGGCTCGGCAACAACGATTAACACAAATGTTAGCACTGAAATAATAAACTACTCGACCAGGCATAAATTACCAAAACAGAAAGTATAACACATAAAGTGCAGAATATCGAACGAACCATCCAACTCACAAGGAATAGTAGGCCCGAGCTTGGAGCGAGGGGGTGAGTCTCTGAGTCCGGCCCTTCGAAGTTTGGCTTTCGTAAGCAATATCTTTTAGTGCCTCTGCTCCGGGTTGGAATCCAAAATGATGAAGAAGCGAGCAACAAACTTCGTGCTAGGATCCTCTGGCTTGCGATACTCTGAAAAGAAAGGAACAAACGATAAGGATTAGAATGAAGTAAAAGAAAATTGTTAACGTTGTACTAACCAAATTTCATAAAAGAATTGGGGGGAGAGTAGAGTGAGTCGTCGGGGTCTCGTGTCTACCAGTCCCCCCCGACATAAAACCAACGAGATTCCCAGTCATGAAGAGAATCGGGGAGCCCAACCACAAGGTTTCTGAAATTGCCGGACCGGACCGAACTGTAATAAAAGCCGGATTCAACCCCACTGGCGGCTTTGAAAAGATAGAGCCATCGAAGCTCCTCGAAAGTGGGAGTTGTCCAGTCGTTAAGGCTGAAAAGCACAAACAGGCCCAAGATTCAAGCCACGGCCAGGGGATGGATCTGAAAAACGGGCAATCCTAGGTCGCTTAAAATGTTCGTTAGAAGTCGGGGAAGTGGAAACGAGATGCCAAAGCGCAAGCTATCCGAAAACATGGTGGTGCACGAGACTGGCGGGCAGTGAATCTGCTCGGCATCATAAGAGAGAAATAGGTGGACCGACCCGGGCAACCCGCACTTGCTTCGATACACGACTAAATTGACGTCAACCAATCTGCTCTGCTCCACTGCAATTTTAAGCATCCGGTCATCCCACTCGCGAGGAGGGGGCCTTTTCCAGTAGCCGACCGGGGTACGCTCACCGGGTTGGTCCGACCAGAAAGAAAAAGTCTCAGGGGACACCGACCTCGCATCGGATTTGGGTCTCTGGGATTTTTTGACCCTCGGAGGTCGCTGGATATCGTCCCCATGTTGACCGGAAAGATCGTCAAGGGGATCGAGCGGGACAGAACCAAGCCCGAAGTCATCAGTGGCTGCTCCGGTCCGATCCGGGCTCAAACCACTAGCCCAAGTTGACCCGCCGGCTAATTCCCCTTCGTCTTCGTCAACTAAGCTGTGACTTTCAGGGAAGAAACTACTTCGAGAGCCGAGCTCACATCCCGCCCCGTACCGACCTCTGGGCCCGAAGGACTGTGCCTGGTCGAACCGGGGAAAATCGCCGAACAAATCACCCCCCGAAAGCCCCTCAAAAGGGAACAGACATCCGTGGCCAAACGCATCCTCGGAACAGAAGCTCCCGTACTGGTCAAATCCGGACCCGGGGTACGGACCCAACGGAAAACTAGGCTGGTCACCGCCCCGACCATCCCCCTCGTGCCCTCGAGAACTGTCCGGGGAATAACCCGGGCTACTAGACATAAGAAGGTTCAAGAAAAGGAAAGAGAGATTACCTTTGACAGGAAAGACTCGGATAGAACTGGGAGTCGGCGAAAACAAAGAATTTGCCGGGCTAAACACCATATGATAATAACAACAAACAAAATTTCTCCAAGAAGGGTGATATATTTTTGAGAGAGGGAAGGGCTGAAAGGAAAAGAGTCTTCAATGTAAAGAATGAAGAAAGAGAACGAGAGAGTGTGAAAGTAAAGATTAATCTCACGGAGGAGGGGAGAAATTATCAATAATGAACCACTAAAGTCCAAAAAAGAATCACATGCAATATTCCAAAGTGCAAAAGGACGAACCTGCCAAAGCTTACACAAGGTACCTGAAAAAGCTTCCGTCACGGAGCACGTACGTGATAGCTCGGCTCCCATGGACGACCAGAAATCAATGTGCTCGAACTCGACCACGCATGTCCGACTCCGTGCTCAGGGGCTTGTTGATGGTCGGTGTTGTCCCAAGGAGGATTCGAGCTCCCACTGAATGTCTGCGCCGAGCAGATGCCGATCAGGAGTGCTGCCGAGCTGGGCTCGCAGAACATTGTCGGCCTGGACGCGCGAGGCTTGCCAAGGGAGCCCGCGCAGTATCTCCGAGATTAGGCCCGCGCTGCCGAGCTGGACTCGTGGAATGCTGCCGGCCTGGACGCGCGGGGCTCGCTGAGGGCGCCCGCGCAGTGTCGCCGAGATTAGGCCCGCGCTGCCGAGCTGCTGTCTCTTATACACATCTAGATGTGTATAAGAGACAGCGCACACTAGTCCATGGTCCACATTCAACATTCGTGGCCATTCGTGTAAACACAAGCATGGAAAATAACACGAAAACATTTGTTGGAAAAAGAAG
>BMAC01000956.1:353456-393488 GCA_014905375.1 Phtheirospermum japonicum | reverse complement strand
TGATGGTCGGTGTTGTCCCAAGGAGGATTCGAGCTCCCACTGAATGTCTGCGCCGAGCAGATGCCGATCAGGAGTGCTGCCGAGCTGGGCTCGCAGAACATTGTCGGCCTGGACGCGCGAGGCTTGCCAAGGGAGCCCGCGCAGTATCTCCGAGATTAGGCCCGCGCTGCCGAGCTGGACTCGTGGAATGCTGCCGGCCTGGACGCGCGGGCTCGCTGAGGGCGCCCGCGCAGTGTCGCCGAGATTAGGCCCGCACTGCCGAGCTGGACTCGCGGGGCTCACCGAGGCGCGCCCGAGAAGTGTCCCGAGATTAGGCCCGCACTGTCGAGCTGGAATCGCGGAACGCTGCCGGCCTGGACACGCGGGGATCACCGAGGGCGCCCGCGCAGTGTCGCCGAGATTAGGCCCGCGCTGCCGAGCTGGACTCGCGGAACGCTGCCGGCCTGGATGCGCGGGGCTCGCCGAGGGTGCCGCACAGTGTCGCCGAGATTAGGCCCGCGTTGCCGAGATGGACTCACAGAATGCTGCTGGCCTGGACCCGCGGGGCTCGCCGAGGGCGCCCGCTCAGTGTCGCTGAGATTGGGCCTGTGCTGCCGAGCTGAACTCGCAATATGCTGCCGACCTAGACAAGCGGGGCTCGCCAAGAACGCCCACGCAGCATCGCCGGACGCAGGCCCACATTGCCGAACTGAAAAATTATCGAGCTCGGCCTAGGCCCCCTATCATGTCCGGCGAGTAATCATCATCCCGCGCACCGAGCTGCCAGGCTCGGCCTGGAATGCTGAGCAGAGTAGATCCGACCAGGCTGGAATCGGCCACCCGGCCGAGCAGGATATCTTCCGGAGATACCGGGAGCTCTGCACTGCCCACCGAGTATTTCCGCCCGATGATGCCGAGCAAAGAAATGCTGGACAGGCTGAGTTCGGTCGAGGGGTGCACAACCTCGATCGGTCCTTCAACCAGTCATAGATCCCAGCAAGCCGAGCAGGGATATAAAACTGACGACTTTGAGTCTATCCGGAGTGAAAAATGTCTGAGGTCGGCATTAAGTCGGCGGGAAATATCTGAGGATGGCATTGAGGCGGTGGATACGAGAGCAGAAGTTATGGAGGACCAATAGGAGAGTGACAGGTGTCTAATTAGGGTTTCAATGGAAAACTATAAATAGCCTCTCCAAGAGAGAGAGATGATCCCCCAATTTTTCTAGAGAGAGAAACATTGAGAGCTTTAGAGAGAGAAATCTTGCATTTAAAGGTCAAGCACCTGTAAAATGGGTCCGGCCAAGGCCGATCCGAACTGATTTTGAGGAATAAAAGTTAAGCACTTTTTTCCACTCATTTTCTGCTAGTTGATTGCCGCTTTCTTTGCTATTTTTGGTTTTGTATTATTTGTGTTACACTTAACATGAACAGCCGTGAAGGCACTCATTTCACGGACATGGTCGACGACTTTCTGAGGTCTTAATGGATGATTTTTTTTGGTATTTGGCTCATCCTTTACTTGAATAATCTAGCTAAGGTTCTTGAATCTTCCATTGCTAGTAATTTGACACTTAGTTGGGAAAAGAGTCATTTTATGGTGAAGAGTATATTGTTCTTGGTTATACTGTGTCAAGTAAGGGTTTAGAAGTAGACAAGGCAAAAGTTTGTGTAATTGAAAGTTTGACCCTCATATGAACATAAAAAGGCATTAGAAGTTTTTTAGGAAATACAGGCTTTTACTGACGTTTCATCAATGATTTTCAGAAAATTAGCCACCCATTGTGTCAATTGCTTGGTCTTGATATGCCTTTTGTGTTTTATGAGTTGTGTCTAAATGCTTTCAACTTACTTAAAGAATAACTCACTATGGCTATGGTGGTCGTTGCCCCAAATTGGTCTCTCCCTTTTCAAATAATGTGTTATGCATCAAACGATGTGGTGTGGGAGCCATTTTGGGTCAACCGGTAGACGATCTACTTCGCGTCATTTACTATTCGAGTCTTATATTGAATGAGGCTCAATGGAATTATACCGCCACCAAAATAGCTTTTGGTCGTAGTTTTCTCACTTGAAAATTTATGCTCGTACATTGTTGGTTATAAGGTCATAGTCCATAGCGATCATGCAGTTCTCCATCACCTTTTTAATAAAATTAAAGCAAGCCACGTTTGATTTGATGGATACATTTATTGAAAGAATTTGATATCGAGATTCATGATAGGATAGGTTGTGAGAATGTAGTTGCTGATCATTTGTCCCGAGTAATTGTAGATGACCGGGGTGAGGGGAACCCGCATTTAATCGGATTTTTTGCCATACCAAAATAACACTAAGAGAGGTGAATTGTTGTTACATACACATCCAGTGAGACAAATTATATAGTGTAACTATTATAGGCCACAAGAAATATTATGCACCAAAATTTGCAAATGGTTGAAAATAATTTGTACAATGAGTCTCACATTTTAATTTTGCCTGCAAAATATGGATGAGTTTGGCTAAAATATTTCAAAACTTCTAAGTCAGATGGGTGGCGTTTAACACCATCTTCAATCACGTGTTCAGCATTTTCCCTCATATCCTTCGCAACTGTCTTAGATATGTACAAACCTTCAAACACTGGTAAATTAACTTGATACTGGCTTGAGATCGTGAATGTTCGGCTCATTTATAGCCCTAGTAGGAAAGGGGTATCATCCATCCCGGGAATTTACAAAATTAATAAAATTAAAATTGAATCAAGAATGCGTTTTCTTTATGAAATAAGAATGTGTTTCTTTTACCGAGCATGTAACTCAAATAGTACCATTTACCAGAACATGCTCCACCAAATACAAGTTCTTGAAACAAATTGTAAGTAACCCAATTTCGCTAAATCATACATGCAAAGTCCCACTAGTCCTGCTTTCTAAAAAACACAATCCCATATATCTTGTAAAGAAAAATAGAAAAATACCAACAATAAAGCCCAACTTATAATGCCATTCAAGTATCATTGCAAATTGATTTTATCTTTCAAAGGCAAATTATCAACATTGAGAAAAATAAAACTGATCTAAAGAACATCATCACAACACAACATGGTCAGGTCAGGTCCCAGATTTTTCATCTCCGATCATCCGAGTCGTGTTCTTGGAAAGCAATAAGCCTTTTATTTCTCTGTAAACTTTGACTTCTTCGAGGGCATCCGATATTGTACGAGGCTTGAAGAATTCCGAACGACCCCACCAAGTCACCCTCCATTTCCATCTAGAGGAGTGAGAGCCGTTGTAATGACCGAAATCTTGATGAAGAGGTGGAGCCATTTTTAGCACGTGAACGAGCCAACCAACAACCGCATCCTGGGATTTCTTCACTGTCGAGGACGTCTAAGATGAAAATTCTGAACCATTTCGTCCGTCAAGATTATTTAGATTGTACGGAAAAATAAGATTTCAAAAAAAAATTGAATGAGGTGTTATATTTTTTCTAATTGAATAGTTTCAATATCACTAACAATGCCAATTCCATACTTACTTCTTTTCACCATTATTGTAAAACGATACAAGTGCTGAGTGTAGATGTTGGGAAGTTATATTTAGTATAAAATGAAATTTACACAATAAAATACCTGGTTTTAATCAAAATACGAAAATCAAGCTCATCCATCAAATATTAACAATACACAAAAATCCAAGCAATGAAAAGAGCATTTGTAATAAATATCCACTTTTTTATTATTAAGTTTTCAAATTTGGATATAACATTTGGTTTTTGACTCCAGATACTGCATTGAGACAAAACATTGGCGACAAAAACCAAATGGTTCATATTACTCCAATTCCCCCAATACTTGTCAAATTTCAATTTCATTGCACTTGGAACCATTTTAAGAGTTGGATCTGAATCATCATTACACTTTTTCTCAATCTCAATTTGCAATGCAATCATTGATTGATAAATCAACTGAGACGTAGGAGTTTTTGATGCACTTAGCTCTAAAGTGGCATCATAGAACTTTTTCAAAAAATGAACAAAAGCTTTTGCGTTCTCCTAATCCTCTTCATTTGGAGGCCCGACTCTTGGTTTACCCTTTTCATTCTTAATAATTCATAAAAGGCAAACATTCTTCAGCCATTCTATCAAACACTCTTCTATACTTCAACGCAACCTCAAGCATTTTATAAGTTGCATTCCACCTAGTTTTTACATCCATAGGTACTATTGACGTACAAAGAAACTTTGCTAACACATTAGACTCTCTAAATTTATTCAATCGGGAAGCAGAAGAATGAATAAAAACTACTGCATTCCGTATGGATTTAATTGAAGCATTGAGCTCTTTCAAGCCGTCCCTAACGATCAAGTTAAGTATATGGCACGCACACCTCAAATGCAACTATTTCCATCAAACGTTGATGAATTTTCACTTTTCATTATTTTTTTCAAGTAATCGATAGCACTATCATTAGAAGAAGCATTATTGACTACAATGGAAAATATTTTTTCTATCCCCCATTATCTCAGACAAACTTCAAGTATTTTACCAATTTCCTCTCCAGCATGACTAGTGATTTTTGTAAAGTTAATTATTCGTTTATGCAATTTCCAATCACTATCCAAAAAATGAGCTGTGACAACCATGTAATTTATATTTTGAATGGATGTCCAAGTATCAGTAGTGATACTAACCCTTTGACCCCTAATCACACTTTGTATTTTCGCCTTTTCAACTAAGAATAAGTCAAAAACCATACCTGCAACTTTCTTTCGATCAGGAATTTTGAATCTTGGTTGTAATTCATGTACAAGACTTACTAACCCCTTCCCTTTGACAGCCCGAAATGACACTTCGTCCACAATCACATACTCCGTAACCTTCAGCTCACATCGTTTTTTTATTAAACGTATGAGAAACCAAGGCACTCCCTTACCCCAAAGTTTCATTCGTCAATACGCCTTGACTATTCTCAGTCGCATTCCCAATGTACAGTGGACTATTCTTGCATCTCTTCTCCAAATGATATTTTAACCCACTAGTACTTCCATAAGACACCGGGATTTGAACCTTACATTTTTTGCATATCCCAATTTTCTGTATGCTCCCATCACCCAACTTCCTTTCCCCTCGATCACAATGTTCCCAATACATACTACCCTTGCTCAAATTCGGACATACAGGAGGCAATTGTACCTTTCCTTTTTCGTTTTCAACTCGTACACTCATTACGTGCTTTAGAGTCTATCACGATTGGTGTTTCGGATGGACTTGGCAGCGAATGAGAAGATTCAGACTCCATTTTAGGAGAATGGAAAACACCTTATATTATTTTAAAAAATGCAACAATTTTCAGTAAATTAAAGATATAATATGCTTCTGTTTTTCATAAGAAACAGTGAAAAATAATATATAACCCTTTTAAAAATGCAACAATTTTCAGTAAATTAAAGATATAATATGTCCACTAATGCTAAATAATCAGCATTCATCAAAAAACAACCAACATATACATTAAAAAAAAATCACAAAAAAATGCACCTATCGCTTTCTCAACTTCCTTAATACCAGTGTACAACTGCCATATAATACTACTATCAGTATCAAATTCATCCCAAAATCCAAGAAAAATGATCTCAATTTTTATCCCCAAAAACCAGGACAATCTATAATTTACAATGCCTGTCGCAAGAAGAAACGAAAATCACATACACACTTAAAGATGATTTAATTAAATTTTAGACTGGTAATGTGACATCACGCCTGACATATTCTTTGAAACTTTTTTAGGTTTTTTGTAATTAACCTAAACCATGGGGTAATTTTTGTAATAAATTCTAGCTTCAGATTTTTAACACCAACTGTTATTCCTACTAACTAAAGATATCATATTCCGAAGCAGGAAATCTTTATCCCATGAATTTAAAGGAGCTGTTCACATTGTTTTTTTCCAAATGAAACTGGACCCAAACCAAGATTTGACATAAACAAACTATAGATATAATTATTACTAAACCTAAGCGCCACACCACAAGAAAAGTCCAACACAAATCGACATACTGTTACACATGAGCAAGCAAACCAAACCCCAAACAAGCAAACTTCGAAATTCTATATCTTATCGAGCTTCTCAGATGCTATATTTCTTGGTAATGTTTTTAGATTATTTTTGAATTAAAAGAAAATTCCAAAAAAAAGAATCAGTATATTTCTCATAATACACTACACATGCTCTTTAATATTATTCTATAGAAACCTCAACAAATTTATGTAATATTCTTCCTTACTATTATATTCAAGCAAGGTTCCCAAACCAAAAATAATAGAAACCTCAACAAATTCCATATAAAATTCCATATAAACCCACACTACTTTGTCTCATTTATGAATTGTATTATAAGATTTCATATTGAATTACATACTACATCTAAATTAAAAGAAATCGCTAATTCAAGGATATTGCACTGATTACCTATTTTGTAGTATCTAATTCTACTCCCTTAATTATGGACTAGTAATTACTTTAATAAAAAATATTGTTCAAAGGTAATTAATTATAGGCTATAAATTGATCAGGAATTCGAGGAGAAAATTAATTATACTAAGAAAATTTGGAAAGTAGGACTATTGCTATTACCATTCATAAGAAGATTTATATGTATTATATTAGGGTATAATTCACAATTTAAATGATAATTTATAATTTAATGGGATTAATATGACCTTAATAGGAATAAAAGAAAAGATTTGAGTGGATTGCATGGAATTTTATTTAGGGACAATTCCCATATACACCAAAAGGAAAAATAAATAATCCATTTAGTCCTAGTTAATAACCAACTTCCCAATAACTATTACTAGTACTAAATTACCCCCCATTAATTATGAAAATAATAAACAAAATCCCTAAATCAAAGCTAATTATTTCCCCCACTTTTTGTCTATAATTAATACTATTAGTTAATAATATTTGTGTGTGTGTTTAGATTGAAATTCTAAACTATTATATTAAACTCATATTCCCCTGCCTCATTAAATAAAAATAATATTAATTCCAAACTACTAATTCATATAGTATGAAATTCCCTATAAATCTATACACTACACCATTTCATTTAGACATTGTATTTGTGATTTCATATTGAATTATATACTACATATAATACTAATTCTGTACTACTAGTTAACAAATAGTTTATTTTTTGAGTAATTAGTTAATTTCAGACTACTAATCGTTCAAATATTCCTGGGAGACAAATATTATGTGAATTTAAATRCATATTGTATTTCATGTTTTAGTTGTAGTATGAAATTTAATATGAATTCATATTCCCATGTCTCATTAACCACGACTAATATTAATTACAAATTACTAATTCAGCTAGTATGAAATTCCATATGAATKCATACTACTTTGTCTCATTTATGCATTGTATTTTAAGATTTCATATTGAATTACATACTACATCTAACCTTAAAAGAAATCGTTAATTCAAGGATATTGCACTGATTACCTATTTTGTAGTATCTAATTCTACTCCCTTAATTATTGACTAATAATTCCTTTAATAAAAGATGTTGTTCAAAGGTAATTAATTATAGGATATAAATTGATCAAGAATGTGAGGAGAAAATTAATTTTACTAAGAAAACTTGGAAAGTAGGATTAGTGCTCTTACCATGCATAAGAAGATTCCATATGTATTAGATTAGGGTATAATTGACAATATAAATGATAATTTATGATTTAATGGGATTAATATGACCTTAATAGGAATAAAAGATTTGAGTGGATTATATGGGACTTTATTTGTTCAAAAGTGTATGAAATGGGAGTTTTCCCTTTTATTTATTCAAAAGTGTATGAAATGGAAATTTTTCTTTAATTTTTCTTGAAGTTGTTTTATTTTGTCAATTTATAATTAACTTTGTATTATTTATTTAATAAACTCCAATAACAATTATATGATTAAATATATATTAATTAATTAAAAAAAAAAAAGCAACGGTAGTAAAGCTTTTCGTAAAAATTCAAAATCTCCCGCTTCCACCAGCATCCGTCCCATCGCGCCAAATTAAACCCTCTCACCAATAAACGCACCGCGCAGCGTCCACTTCAGCACTCTCCATTTTAACCTTCACTTCTAGGTTAGTGCTCGAAGAAGAAAAAACTACTAACAACAGAAAAATGGAAACCTCGAGGACTCGATCATTTTTCGAAGACTTGAAATCAAGAGAAGTCAACGGATTCAGAGGTAACTTTTACCTTCTTCTTTTTCGTCTCTAATTTTATGGTTTTGCGTCATTAATTAATTCACGATCTCAACTATTCTGTTGGCACACCCAGTGAAAAAACGCCCTTATATGGGCACCGATTCGAAAGATCTGGATCCAATCGGAGCTGTGGCAGTGGAGCACAGAGGCGAACCTTCGCCTCCAATGGCTCTGTCTTTCTGCAAGGTTAATTTTAATTGAAATTTTATGCCCAATTTAATTTTTCATCTGAAAGATTTTCTCAATTGACATGTCGTTTTGTGATGTGTAGACTAGTACAAATGCCAATATTCTTGCCCTAACCGATGAAGGGGGTTATATTACTTTGTTCGACACCAGAAAGAGATTTACAGATTCCTCTTCTTACCAAGAAAATACAGGTAAATTCAAATGCTGAGATTCAGAGATTTATTTTACTTATTTGTGGGGCATGATTTTTAATTTGTAGTGAATGAATTCATTTACATATTTATTTTATGGTTGTGCAGAAAAGGCTAAAGTTTATGAGTGGGTGGCTCATCAAAATGCAATATTTGACATATGCTGGAACAAGGTGTGTATCTGTCTCAGCTCTCTAGGGTTTGTCTTAATTTTTTTCTTACAGTGGTTATTTTCTAAGATAACCATTTTTTTTTATAGATAGGTGATTCTATTTTATTAAGGATATCATAGTCAATATAATAGATTCACCCCCCACCCCTTCTACCTTTTTCGATGCAAAGTCATTCGTGAAAGTGTTGATGAGATTATGGCTAATATCCAGCACTTATAGTCCTAAATAAAAACCTTATGCTCGGTAGCTTTCTCAAATACACCATGGTTTGAGGGGCAAGATATGTCTACTAAAAATGTCTTTATGATTGGATATTGAGACTTAGAAATGGTTATGTTTCGGATTTGAAGGCCCATTTCAAGAGAGTCAATTCTTCCTCACACGCAACTTTAGAAAATAACTGTCATGACTTTGATATTGCTTCAGGTTCAGGTTTGGTACATTGTAGAATAAGTTGATCGATAGTTACAAGTAATAACTGTGAAATTGAGTGTCACATTTTTTTCCTGGAGCATTAGTTAGAACTTAAAATAAATAAACTAGTCGCAAAGTTGCTTCTTGTGCGTAACAATTGTCTTAATTGATGTTCTCCAGGATGATGCTAATATTAGATGATGCTAATATTAACTGCTTCCGGGGATCAAAGTGTAAGTCGTCTGGCTTCATAATCATTTAGTTGAAGAATGAAAAGAAAAAGATTAATAGATCCTTCTATCCAATTATATGATTTGTGGGTTGTTTAACATCAGTATGATTTGAACAGGTTAAGGTTTGGGATGCACAAGAGCAGAAATGTACAAGATCGTTGATGTGACACACTGGAAGCGTCAAATCCATCAGTTGTCATTCTACTAATCAGGGTAGGTACTTCAGTTATATATCATTATTTATTATTTGTCCATTTGATTTTTCTGAAGTCGTCCTATTCATATATTCTTCCCCACTGCCAGTGTACGAGAACAAAGATCACTTGTTCTCCGTGTCCTTGTTTACGGTTTATTTGGTTATATAATTTATTATGTGTTTCACAGATCTTGTTGTCTCTGGCTCAAGAGATGGAGCATTTGCTGTATGGGACACCAGGTGCTCCGAAAACACCCATCCGCAGTTGTGTTTAAAGGAGTAAGTTTCTGCATTCTCCTGTCAGTTGCATACAACAGTAACACAGAGCTTTCAACTTGTTTAGATCCAAATTTTTTCTTAATAAATGAAAGCTTGCTTTATAAATTACAGAATGTGCATTTTTCACAAAAAGATCCTAAAATGTAAACTTCAACCATGATGTTGAATTTTTCAGGCCAAGTGATAAAATGCCTGGTGCTCATACTTCTCCTGGCCGAAGACGTTGTAGGCGTGGGAAGGTATGTTTTTCTTATTAATTAATTTATCTATTTTACATAATGTACTTCAATTCTGCTCTAAGTGGCCTTCTTCTAGGCTGAATCAAGGAGCATCACATCAGTGCTTTATCTCAAGGATGAAGTTTCCGTTGCTACTGCTGGAGCAGTTGACAGGTTTGCGATAAACTTTATAATCCTATAAAATACAGATCTTTGGTTCCATCTGATGCCCATCTTGAAGCATTGATTAACTTTGCCTTTTATTTTCTTTTCCAATTTTATTTACAATCTCAGTGTTATTAAATTCTGGGACACAAGACATCTTAAAGGTCCAGTTACTCAGGCGTGTCCTAATTCTGAATCATCAACAGAGGTGAGTCTTACTCTATGTAATTGGCACATTATGTAGTACTGTTTTTAGGTAATTGCTTTGGAGAAATGTAATGAAGCACACCATGAATGCTATGGTTCTATTTTTTGTGGTTCAAAAGCTTTTGGCATACAGAATCTATACAGTTATGAGGAAAAATGATTTTAAATACTATAGTTCAGAAAATGAAATATTTTTCTTGAAAAAATCTATAAACAAAGCTGTATGAACTTCTGAGCAACACAACTCAAGGGTCAGTCACCAAAATATGCTGATTTACTTTGTAACTGTGCCTTGGAACAACCATATTTTCAATAAAAAGCTGAATTTTGTAGGGCTGAAGTTCTTAGCACAAGCCTGTTATATATACATATTAAGATTCTATCACAACTCGTTAAAGATTGATTAAAACCAAACTATTCTTTTGTAGGAAAAGAGATTACATGGCATATCCAGCTTGTCTCAAGATTTGAATGGAGTGTTTATTACGGCCTCATGTATGGATCACAGGTAACATTCACTTTAGAAAAAAAAAAATCTGATTAGAGATAACAAAAGACATATTTGAAATGTAAAGCCTGGTTAACGACATTTATGTTCTTTCAGAATATACCTATATAATGTGCTTCAGCTTGAAAAGGGTCCCGTAAAAACTTTCTCTGGAGGCCGAACTGATTCATTTTTTGTCAAGGTATACAAGTTTGTTAAATATTCAAGTGTTTTATTTAACACACATTTGTAGTTGAGCTTCAATTGCTAACAAATCTGATATTTGCTGTTAATTACAGTCTGCAATAAGTCCCGATGCGGCTCACATACTCAGTGGCTCTAGCGATGGAAATGCCTACATATGGCAGGTGAACAAACCTCACTTGGATCCCATCACTTTGAAAAGCCACGATGGAGAAGTTACAGCCGTAGATTGGTAAGGCTTTTGAAAACATACTATTTCTGGAAACTTTTGCTTTCTTTTTCACTTGTTTAACCAATTTTTTTTTTTTTTTTTTTGGTATTTTATTTACACTAGGTGCCCATCCGAGACGGGAAAGGTGGCGACTTGCTCTGATGATTTCACCGTAAGCTTTATATCTTAAACTGTATAATGAGATATTAGATTCCAGCACTACATTATTCACATTTTTTTTTAATTCACTCCAAAATCTCATGTAGGTCCGGTTTTGGAACATCGAAAGCAGCTGTTATTCAAATACACGATCACCATCGTCAATGAGAAAGAGAGTCAGGGCATTTCCAAGAATGGAAAGGAGAAAATTATTCTCAGACGAATCACCATGCTCGAAGAGTGGCTTAGAAAACACAAATTGTAATGAATTTTGCCACGTCAGCTCACCAACTCCTAACAGGATGGTAGAAGTTAGTACCCCGGAATCTCAGAAGAAAAAATTCTCCTTAAATTTTGAAGTGAAAGAGAATTTAGAGAGAACTCCAGAAGCTGAAATGACAAGCCCTTATTCTGTTCTAAACCCTCCTTCGTCGTTGAAGAGAAAGACAATCCGAGATTATTTTCCAGTTTCTTGATATTATTTGTGATGATTTGAGTAAATTATTCCTGGTTTATGTATATTGATGAATATATTTATTACGTAGATGTCACCAAGCAAAGTTTTTTGATCGAGCACACTTGTACTAGTACAGAGGATAAGAGCTGTTTGAATTGTTCTGTAATTAATGCAGAAAGTGAACCTATTCAGTGTTTTTATGTGATGGGAATGGGATGCATCGTGTTAATAGTGCATTTACATTGGACCTATTGCATTTTGAATTAGTAGTCATCTTCATATGACGAGCTTAAAGATTAATTACAAAAATTATGAGTTTGGTCCTAAAAATATCTTGTTATCTTTTAGATTACAAATTGCACCCTTAATTGGGGAGATTTTGTTAAGAAAATGCTTGTAATATTTGTAGTTTTAAAAGGGTGTGATTTTTTTAATTTTTTTTGGAAGGGTTCATTTTTGGCTTTCATCATTATACAATGATGCCCTTGGAATCCTTTTTTGGGCATAAACTGGACACGACTAGACGAGGATATAATCCCCAAATATTCTTTGGCCTATAAAATTGTAGCAGCAATAACGCTTGAATGATTATAAAGTCTACATCACATTCAGTGCCCCTGAGAAATTCAGATGGGACATAACTTCTAATGATTGAGAGCTTATATTAACAGCCTATAATTATGAGGATTTATATTCACTTCTTATTACAAGTGTATTAATGTTGATTTCTTTGAAGTTACATCTAATAAATTAATGTCCTACATGATCGATCAATTTGTTAAATAAAGTGGCCGCATTTTCATATTGGACTTGCATATAATATTCTACATCTGTCCTATATCCTGACTTTCCATTGTCCAATATTGAACGCAGGAGAATTAACAATTTGCTTTTCTCATTAGATGTGATTGAAAAATGCGAGGACTAATAATCGGCTCCCTAATCATTATCATTTAGCAAAACACTTTGTTGCACTTGCATTATTCCTTCATTTGCATAACTCATTTTAAATATGTGCTAGGCATAAAGTCTAATTTAGATTGGGCTGTTGATTTATTTTCCTTGAAATAGTATACAAAGAAGGTTTTTTTTTTTTTTGGTGGGATGGGGTGGGGGGACTAATTTTTCTTTGACATACAGTTGTGAAGTTAAGCAATTTATTATATGGATTTAGGTGCAGGTGTACTCGAGAAAAATATATTGTCGTTCGATTATATGTGATAACATGTTTCAGTTATATGTAATGACGTGTGACAGTTATATATGATGATATATAAAATATTTTAGAATTTAAGGTTTACTTTTACATTTTAGAATTTAGTTTTTATTTTAGGGTTTCGAAAAAAATCTCACTGTATATGTCAGTTATATATGATGATATATGATATAAATTTATATTTAGAATTTAATTTTCATTTTAGAGTTTAATTTTCATTTTTAGGGTTTTTTTTATTTTAGGATTAAGACTTTAAATTTAATATCTCAATTATATGTAATGATGTGTAACAATTATATAAATATAATAATAAATTATATTAATGGGTGGATCATATATGTGCAACCACGTCCACGGTACAATGACTCGTGAAGTTGAAAAGACGACTACAAGCTAGCCTCTTAGGCCATCTCCAACCATTCATTCATTCTCAAACTCACAAAATGCAATAAATGTCGCATCAAACAATAATTTTTCTCCAACCAGTAAAGCTATTCACAACTCAAAATAATATTCCCAATTATTCCTTTTTTACACCATATTTTTATAAATTTCTAACAATACCTATATATTTATAAAATTAATAAGTTGGACCCCTTAACTTTTTTATATCACGAAGAGACTACTAATAATAATTATGAATCAACATTCAATATAAATATAAAAAAATATTAATTAAATATTTATTAAATAATAAAAAATAACATCAATTAAGAATAAAATACAACACACTACAAAAAAAAACACAAGAGAAAAAAAAAACTCAACATAAGAGGAAAAGAAAAAATAAAAACACGTCCCTCGACCACATGTCCGACCTTTTATATGACTACGACTCTGACCTTTTTGACCACATGTTCGGCCTTTTTTCCGACTACAGCTCCGACCTTTTTTCCTTCGACCACATTTCTGACCTTTTCTTCGATCACGTATCCGACGTTTTACACACACACACACACACACACACACACACACACATATATATATATATATATATATATATATATATATATATATATAAAAAATTAAAAACACACAAAGAAAAATGAAATAAAAGAAAAAAAATTACAACACACACACGTTATTGTGTAAATTATGAGTATAAATATACACATGTTATTGTGCTTTATTTTAATAATTATGTTATGATTTCTAATTTATATTAATGTAAGAAAATTAAATACTTATTATATAAGAAAATTATACGCATGAAGGTAAGACATATAAATAATAAAAACTATTATTAATATTAATTAACACTACTTTGCAAAAACATATAAGTATTAATAAATTATTAACGTTAAAAATAATACTACTTTGCAATTTATAAAATATTAAAGGGTCACTTTGCCAATATGCATAAAAAGAAATTCCCAATAACAAATGGGTAATTTCTTTGAGATATATATTCACACACACGTAAAAATTGAAATGATTTAACAATTAAAATGATATGGAAAATATTATCTTTAATGTACTGTAAAGCTTTTCTATATATATATATATACTTGGATATTTATAAATTATATATATAAGATAGAAAGAAGGGACAGTTTGCAATATTAAAGATATAAAAATTAACAATGCGTGAGTGAATAGTGAACACGCTCAAATTTAAATTTGAATTTGAATTTGGTCTTCAATTGCAACAATTTTCACTGCAAATTTGCGTTTTAGGTACCGGTTGAAGATGACCTTACTGACTCTATTATTACGTGCTCCTAATCGGAGCTATATCACCAATTGAAGCAAAATTTGGAGTCGTATATATCTGAGTTTTTTATTACTCAAGTCTATAATTAATAATTATAGGGTAGGATCAAATTAGAGCTAACTATAGGCCGGCGACTAATTTCTCATTCTTTTGTCCTAATATCATTATATAATTAGATCTAGCATGGGACATAATATAGTTAAAGATCTCAGTTTGTCTTATGAAAAAGTGGGCTTATGATATCCCATTTTTATAGAACAAGATTTCAAAAAAGTCGGTACGTGCATCTCTTTATAGTCCATAATGTGGCTAATTTTCATATTAAGGTTGTTGGAAAAGGAGTTAGAATGGATGGAAATTGGATGAACTTATTTTTCAATGTTTTGTTTGTTGAATGATAAGTTTGCACATGGAATTCTATTCTATATTATGAGAATATTGAAATGTAAATTTATTTGTCTAAAATAATTTTTGAAAAATAAAGATACTAAGGCTCAAAATCCGAACAGTGTTGGAATGAATTTTTTTTTTTTGAAAAGGGCTTGTCCCCATTGAAAAAATAATGAAAAATAGTTAATTTATAAAGTATCAGCTTATTTGGTAAGTATTCTACTAAATAAAAAGGTTCTCTCCATGTGCGCGCAAAAGGTGAGTGTGCAAAATCACGCTCTGATCATGGTTCTGACCAATGAACTTGATTGGCCACGATGTTGTATGTGGATCATGGACTTGTGTGCGTACACGAAAGCCGTTAACTGTTGACCGAGGCCGCAATTCGAAACATATAAAAAACGAGAGCTTTCTTCTTCTTTTTCCAACAAATGTTTTCGTGTTATTTTCCATGCTTGTGTTTACACGAATGGCCACGAATGTTGAATGTGGACCATGGACTAGTGTGCGTGTATGAAAATCGGATGAAATTGCTAACCAGGGCCATAATTCAAAACACACCAAAAACGAGAGTTTTTCTTTTTTTTTTTTCCCAATAAATTTTTTCGTATTATTTTTCAGGGGTTTCTTTCAATTCATTGGAATAAAATTGGGTTAACTTCATTGCATCATTAGAAACAAACATAAATTGTGAATTTACAAACCTCAATTTCTTGTTACTGTTGTTTATTGCATATAAATTTTAATAACAAAGGCAAAGGCACATAATTGATAATTGATGGTAGTCAAGCGGTAAGAGCGATGTCAGACTTATGTAATGAGAATCTCAATTCTCATTTACTCCTCTCACATCGCTAAACTTAAAGTATAAAGAGAAAATTAATTAAATGTTTGTTATAAACAGGGGCAGACAAAGACTTTGAAAATTACGGAGTGACAATGTAACTTTTGTTAAGTGATAAAAAATCAAGGTCCACAAATTAATCTCAAAATTTATTTTGGGGGAGAAGAAGAGACAAGATTTTGAGTATAACATCTAATTTAAATAATGCTTAACTTAAGAAATTCTGTATTTCTTAATATATGCGAGATTGAAAGTCTTAATTTTCTTTCATTTTTTCCTAAGAATGGTATAACTTGATTAAAGAAATATACTTATATATTATGTATATATTTATATTCACAGGGTTTCACAAAGAAAAATCAAATTACTATGTCAAATATTTATATTAGGTTAGATTGACTGACCCGATACTATAATGTATTAGTTTTTATACTATTATATATTAATTTTGTATTTAAAAGTATTAATTTTTCATAAATCTCCGATCGATCCGTGCTATGTTGTATTGATTGTTATACTATTATATATCGATATTATAATGTATTTAGTTTTTCAATATAACGTAACTACTGCCCAATTACTATTTTCAGTGTACCACAACAACGATAAGCTTGTTCTTACATTTAAATTCCTTTTATTTTCATGTGTCACTATTAATATTCTTTTAAGATCAGACTACTCCATTTATCTAGGTGGACTTTTTTTAATTTTTATTATTTTAAGATCATTTGTTTTATTATATCTTAGGAAAAGATTTATTTGTTTATGAGTTTTATTGTTACTAGTGTCAAACTTGTAATTTTCACAGTATGAAATAAAAAAAAACAAACACAAAATTTATCAAAAAGAAAAAGAGAGAGAGAGAGAGATTCGGGAAGTTAATTATTAATATCAAAAATAAAAAACATTTTTTACTATAAACTTTGAAAAACTAAGAGATCTGAAATATATTCACTATTTACAGAAATTGTAAACAACAATTTTACGTGGACATTGACAAAAAAGGCATAAACACCCAAAACACACGGGAATTGGACTCGTGGTATGACACGCGGACACGCTTATGACACGTAAATTATAACGTAAAATAGGACAAAACACGGGAGACACGACACAGCAAAATATCATATGTCGAAGTGTTCGTACATCACAACACCTTCAACAACAAATTAAAAAATAAAATAGTCAACTACTTTACGCACTAGTTACAATATTTTGTTGCGACATTACAATATTAATGCTTGCTCTCCAAACATCATTATTATTTTACACCAAAGCTAGCAAGTCCAAAGCATTTTGTATAAACTCAGATAATAATACATACTAGAATGAATTTTCAGATAAAAATACGTTGGAGCAAATAATTGTGTCAATATATATTTCCTTGTTGTGCTTATTTTCCATTGCCGCTCATTTTGCCACCAACTGAACATCCATCAAACAAACTCAAGGGTTTGTTTTTCAGATTATGTGCTTGTAGACCTTGCATTTCCTATAAATAAACACTACTCGTTAAAATTGTTAAGAAAACAAAACCATTTTCTTGACTAACATTTAGAAATACACTTGAACAACAAGAGATAATTATAAAAAGTATCCATGAAGTTTAGCCTAGTTTAAAAACTTTTGGTTATTTTATCTTTCAAAATTACAAACTAACCCTCTTGAGGATGCAAAACATGTAGAAGAAAAACAAATAATAATGGGTATGTTCGAGTTTACAAAAGACTCCTGCAAAATCAGTAGTCGAGGTCAAGTAGTCAATTAACATTCGGAATTACAAATACACCCTTAATGTATTCTACAAAAAATTATTGTGAAATGGGGTACTTTTAATTTGAAAAGATATCTGGATTTTTCTTTTTTTTAAAATTGGCTAAACCTCAAGGTAGATTTGTAATTAACCAACATATATATTTGCTCATACATGACTTGCTGACATGTAGAGCAATATATTGTAAGAAAACCCTTAATATTTAATCTAATTATAAAAAGGCTTAATTATATTTTAAATTTACAAATACCCCACTTAACGACTCCAATTAGTTAAAAAAAAACAAAATTCAAATGGGTCTGGCAATAACGAAATAAAACTTATTATTATTATTATTATTATTATTATTATTATTATATATATAATTAGGATAAAACCTCATTTGTAATTAATCCCAAATATATATTTGCTCACTCATACATGTTGGCATTCTCCACATAACAACATTAAAAAAATAATAATAATAAAGAAACTCTAATGGAATAACCAATACATTTCTCGTTCATTACAAAAGTGGTAACTTAATGAAGAAGCTTAAAATACCCTTAATAAGTTTGAAAGTAGTCACACACAAAAGTTCATTTCGTCTTATAATAATCCTTTTATAAATCAAGTTATATCATTTTCAATACTATTAGATATTTGAATAATAATTAGATGACACACACACACACCCACACACACACATATCATCTCTATATATTAATGCAAAATTCTCCTAACATATATGTCTGCTTCGTATGCTTCGTTTGATAAATAAAAAAATTTGGTGCTTCGTTTGCTTATGTGTTATCCGAGCCTAATATTTACCTAATTTAATACTTTTCTTTTTTATTGTATCTTACCTAATTTAATTTTCTTTATTATATTTCTCCTTATTCAATACTTTTTTTTTGATTCTCCTAATATAAAAATAAAAATAAATCATATATAATTAGTAGATAAGATCTAATTTAGTTATTTTAATTAAAAGAAAAACTACATATGAAATAATTTTAATTAAAAATTTTTTATTATAAAAATAATTAAATAAATTTTATTAATAATATAATTTAAAATAATTTTATTTTTGGAGTTTCAAATATTCTATATAGGTAAAGTATGAGTTATTTACAATAATATAAGTATATAACTAAATATTAGTAATGTATTCAAAATACTAAATTATTACTAATAATTAATAAACATTGATTAGACACCAGTACAATGCGACACGGGTTGAGAATATGCTATCTTTTAAATATCTCAAAGTATGTAACTAATAATTATTAAAACATTTATTCTAAACATTAATATATAAAATGATTTAATAATAATAATAATTAATAAAATAGATATTAGACATGGGTTTAGAATATGACGCCTTGTGAATCTTTGTAAGTATGTAACTAAGATTTAATAAATTTAATTTAAACGTCAAATAAAAAATTGTTTAATATTTATAATAATTAATAAATAGATTAGACATGTACAAGGTACGGGTTGGGAATAATTATTTTAATTTTTTATTATAAATTTAAAATCCAGTAATTATCACAAATATCTTTTATATTTATCTTTTGATAAGTTCCGTGTAATACACAGGTGTTAAACAAGTATATATTAATGCAAAATCCTCTTAATTTATGTGTCTGCTTCGTATGTTTCGCTTGAATAATAAAAAATCTTGGTGCTTCGTTTGCTTATGTGTCATTCGAGCCTAATATATACCTAATTTTATATGTTCCATTTACTATATCTTGCTTAATTTAATATATTTTTATTATTCTATTTAGCCTAACTTTATAGTTTTCTTTTCTTATATTTTGTCTAATTCAATAATCTTCTTTTATACTCCTAATATAAAAATATAAATAAGTCATAAATAATTAGTAGAAAAAAATCTTGATTAATTATTTTAATTAAAAGATAAATCACATATGAAATAATTTTAATTACCAAAAAAAAAAAACTTATATGTGAATATAATGAATACATTGTATTTATAATAAAAGTTGCAATAATGTAATTTTGAAATTTTAAATATCCTGTATAGGTAAATTATGATATATTTGCAATAATTGGAGTATGTAACTAAATATTAGTAATGAACTCAATCTAAATATAAGAAAATAGAATTATATAATAATTATTAATTAATATTTATTAGACAATGGCACAATGAGAGAAGGCTTGAGAGTATGACATCTTTTGAATTTTTCAAGTACCTTTTGAATTTTTCAAAGTATGTAACTATAATTACTAATAAAATTATTTAAACACAAAAATATAAAATGAATTAATAATAATTAATTAATATAATTAAAGAAGGACTGAAAATGTGACATCTTTTGAATTTTTATAAGTATGCAAATATAATTATTAATGATTTTAATTTGAACACTAAAATATAATATTAATCAGTAATTATAATAATTAATAAATTGAACAGGGCATGGGTTAATATTCACATCCTTTCAATTTTTTATTTTAAATTTAAAACTTTATAATTTTCACAAATATTTCTTATATTTAGTTTTTTATAAATCCCGTGAAATACACGGGTATTAAACTAGTATATATATATACACACACACAAATAACCTAAGTATACATATATACAAGGGCTAATTATTTCTTGCACTCCAAACTATTGCGATTTTCACAATTTACCATACAAACTATAATTTTTGACAAATTGCCATACAAACTATGCACGATTTGCAATTTCCCCCCCAAAACAGATTTTTGGTGGTTTTGGTTACAAAAACACAGGTTTAATTAAATAATTAATATAAATTTAATTCATAATTAAAAAAATAAATTAGTTTCAAAAAATCTTAAAAAATTGTGGCGGGACGCGGTTGGCAAAAGCGTCCCGGACCTCTTTTTTCTCCCCCAAAGTTTTTGGGGTCAAAATGAAAAAAAAATAATTTTTGGGTCGTGACGCTTTTGGCATCAGCGTCCCGAGGCAGAAATGCAAAAAAAAAAAATAATTTCGAGCATTATAACCCTACACACACACGCCACTCCCATATTTTGAAGCAGCAACAACAGCACGGCGAGGGCGAGAGAGAAGGAGGAGGCAGCGGTCATTTCTCCATTTTTAAGGTAAATTTTATTTAATTAGTTGTTAGATTTAGTAGTTATGTATTATAGCTTTATGTATTATATTATTATTTTTTTTGTTATAATTGCAACAGGCATGATGACGCACAGTCCATGGAACGTGATGCTCCTGTGCCCGAGAGACAGTGTGCAATGCCTCCACGTCAACGTCTATGCTCGCTGGAGTACTCTGACGTATGCCGAATTGTCGGGTCACTCGATTGGGAAAATGGTACTCAACAATCGACCAACAGATAAGTGGGCACTAGCTTAGCCAGTTTTGAGTCAAACATCTCTCCCCAAGAACTTGTATCTCCGGTGCATCTAAATCGAAGGGTTCCCATGTCTACTGCACATTTGAATAATCGTCATCAGTTCGCACCATATTAACAATATGAGCAATATTTATTCACTACTATACCTCTGACTCGTTTAACCGATCAAGCGACTCTCGAAATATTCGCAGCGTATGTCTAGAGCTCCGAGTATAACTATACTCCTCAATCCACCTGCGATAACATACATCGAAGGTTATTGAAACAGAAAATATTACGAATAGTTGTATAACTAGTATTGCCATTTAAAATTATACCTGACGCCATACGGTGGTACGGGCAACGTGACATCATCGAATACATCGTAAATGGTCCGATGAAGATTGAGAGAACTGCCCCTGATCTCTGGTCTGACAAATGAAATCCGTGACCAAGCCCAAATCTGCACTAAATCCAGCAGACCGCTGATCGTCTTCTTGTCATCTTCCACCGCATTACACATCTGACGATATAAGTGTGCAAGCACAGCACTACCCCAACTAATACCCGATGCCGTGGCATCCTCCTCAAAATGTCGTAGGTAGGTTACAGAGACATAGTTGTTCGTTGTGCTTGGAAACAACAACGAACCTAACAATAAGAGTGCAATCCCACGGGCGTACTGCACGAACTCGTCCTGCGGCGTGTCATCGTCTGGTCGTCGTCTACTGAGGTGCTCACTCAACGCCTTCAGTTTCAAACAGCTCGCACCTTTCATCTCCACCTCGTAATCCACATCGTACCCTACGTAGTACCTGACATACTCCGCCCATTCCTCCCTGCTCCACTCCGCATCATCCTCGATCATCGGGGCACCTTCAATCGGAAGACCCCAAATAATAGCCACATCCTGGAGAGTGATCGTCGCCTCTCCCACTGGCAGATGAAACGTATGCGTCTCGCGGCGCCATCTCTCTACTAGTGCGGTGATCAGGTGGCCGTCCAACTTGAACATCGCCCCGCAACATGCGACACCGTAAAATCCCCAGCGATGTAGCACAAACATAACTCGAGGATGAAGACCATCACGCTCGTCCCAGAAAATATAGCCAGCTGCCCGCTTCACCGTCAGAACACCATCTATACGTCCACCTAAAACGCTGCTGGATCTATGTAAACTCTGTCGGCTCAAGAGCGATAATGCCATCTGCAAGGTAGTTACATAGATATTAGATATTAGACGAATATTATTGTGGTTGTTGTTATTATTAATATTGTTATTATAACCCTAATTTATTATTATTGTCCTTGTTGTTGTTGTTGTTCCATATAAATGGGATAAATTAGATAAATATATATTTTCTAAATAGGCAAATGCATACAATATAAAAGAAATACAACAACAAACCCGAATACACCAACAATTACAAATGTTCAAAGCAATGCGCATTACAACTTCTAAAAGTGCTAGCGAATTACAACAAATGACTAATGGAAAGATCACCGCCATATCTAACATCAATGTCTGGAATTAGAACGTCCACCGCCTTGTGAGGAACTAGCCACATCTTCTGCACGGTATCGTTGTCTTGCGCGTACTTGGGCTTGGTCCATCTCGTTGGGAACTCTACTACCCCTGAGTCGTCTAATTGTTCGTTGCCTCCTCGTGTGTGGATCGTGAACCAATTGAAAACTTGCCTCATTCCAGTCCTCCGCATCGGGCAACGGTTCAAATGCCCCAGCAGAGTATGTGCGTAGGTACGCAGCAGTGCTGTAGTAATCCTGGACGTAAACACGAGGATCCGCTCTAAATTCGGTACACGCCTTTATTACATGGGAGCACGGAATACCGTTACTCACCCATCTACCACATGAGCACTCTGGTCTCGACAAGGAAACTCGAAAGATTCGATTACGAGCTCCTCCGCTCACCTTCACAGAGACTTCGGCCGTTTGTGTCACCCAATTAAAGCCCCTAACATCATAAGATGACCCCAATTGCTGTCTTTCTCTGAATAGGTTGTATATCTTATCAGGCCAAAATTGCTGCATGTTATGGACTCTCGTCGCATCTTTCAAACGATCGTAGAGATTCTGAACACTTCGAATAAATGTGATTCGGACGATGGTGGTTATTGGAAGTCGTCTAGCACGCTTCATCACTCCATTGATGCACTCGGACATGTTGGTCGTGAGGATGCCACACCGTTTGCCGCCGTCGTGGGACAATGTCCACTTATTCTTATCAATGCCATCCAAGTACGCAAATYCATTCGTATCAAGCGCCTTGATCTGCTCCATTATTCTGTGAAAGACTGCAACCCTCGGTTCTGCTCCAGCTTTGAAACACATATCCTTCAATTTCACCGATTTGGCATGCGTGTTGAAGTTAGAAGAGACATGTCGCAAACAAAYAACYTTAGAAGAGAATGCCYGAACTTYTTCTAGTGCACTGAGTAGTCCGGCATTCCGGTCAGATATAAGACAAACCCCTTCTATGTCMCGAACAATATATTTTGCCACCATGTGAAGGAACCAATGCCACGAGCTGTAACTCTCTGAATCAACAATTGCGTACGCTAGAGGCACGACTTGTTGGTTGGCGTCAACTATAACTGCCATCATCAACGTGTGCTTATACTTTCCAACCAAAAAGGTTCCATCAACGCTGATCACCTTGCGACATTGTTTAAAAGCCTCGATACATGGTCGAAATGCCCAAAATACAAATCTTAACATGTGCACATCGGGTATGCCAGAAGATTTGTGTCGCCACTCGACCACGGTCCCCGGGTTGTACATCTGCAATGCCTCCATGTATTTTGGTAAATATTGGACCGACTGCTCCCACGTCCCGTACACATTTTTACGAGCCCGAGACAAACCTTGCCACGCCTTGTGATACGGCACAAGGTAATCATATTCTTGTTTGACAGCCTGCTGGACATGTAAGGCGCTATATGACGGATCCTGCTCGACGTGGCTGGTAATGAGCATAGCAATCAAATTTTTACACAAGGTGGGGTTATATTTACGTGTAAACAATGCGAGACATCTGTGCTCAGAACCCAATCTTGTGATTACCCAAGCACCCTTCCGTTTCCGAAAACTAGCACGGAGCCACCAATCGCATTTGGATGATTCGTTCATATCTACATGATTCTCACCAAGTGAACTCGACATGCAAACAATTTTCCACATCACAGGATTGCTTTCTACCACTCTATACGAACACTTGGCGACGCGCACGGAGTAATCTTTGACAGCCCACATCAAATGACGTTTATCTCTAAATATCATGCCTATTCTCAGCACTCCTTCTTCTTTATTGTAGTACAAGTCCGGCTGAGGGACACCAATAGAATCGCTAGGAACGTCTTCGTATATGGTATTGAAAAATGGTATGTTCTTGTACAGTGCGGAGCCTCCATCCGCTCGTCTTCGGGTTGTAAGGACAAGTTCATTCAAGGTAGGTTCAAAAGGTTCTTCATCTGGTACGCTACCCCCCAACTGAAAGAATTCCTCGTCAGTTTCATGACCATCATCATCTAGTTCGTCTAAACCATTTTCGAAATCGCTTCCTTCATCTGGCCCGAAACAATCGGCGGGGTAGTCCGAAATCACCGGTGGGGGATGATGCTCGGTGGATTCTACATTTGCATATCCACTCTCGTCTCGTAGAATCGATGCATACACGTCGTATTCATTGCCAGAAGACATATTCGCCTATGTGCGCTTACTTCTAAAAATTTAAATCAATTCATATATTCACATAATTAATAATTTCTTAAAAATTCAAATATTCACATAATTAGTCATTTCTCACAAAATAAATCATATGAAAAATTCACATAATTGATAACTACATCACAAATAAGTAAATTCAATTTTTCACATAATTAATAATTTCTAACAAAATTAATAAAAACACATATTCCCGTAATTTATAATTTTTTCACAAGCAATTAGATAGAAGGTAACAATTGAAGGTTAATATTTTCCATAATCAATTTATAAGAACAAATCACAAAAAAAAAATTAATAATTTGCATAAAAAATAACAATTTCCATAAACAATTCACAATTAACAAAACAATTCACAAATAAACCTAATTAATTTTCATAAATGTTCATAACTAAAATTCCGTAAATATTCAAAAGCAATTAAATTTCGTAAATAGTTACAAGCAATTGAATTTCGTAAATAGTCACAAGCAATATTTAAGGTCACAAAAAAATAACATATTTCCATGAACAATTTACAATTAATAAATAATTCTCAAACAAACTAAAAAAAATATGAATTTCACAATTAACAATTAATTAAATTAACAGTTAACAATTAATAAACATATATCCATGAACAATTTACAATTAACAAAATAATTCTCAAACAAATTCAAAAAAATATGAATTTCACAATTAACAATTAATTAAATTAACAGTTAACAATTAATAATTCAAACTCAAAAAATTAACAATCTAAATAACATATTTCCATGAACAATTAACAATTAACAATTAATAACTAAAACTCAAAAAAAATCTAAATTTATTATCATACAAACAAAAAAAAAAGGAGGTACGATGGTCCACGAGGATAGAGGGCCCATCTGTTCGGAGAGATGCGGAGGCGGCGAGCGGATATCGGAGTTGGTATCAACAGAATACACAAAGTTTCATCACTCCTCTAGAGAGACATACAGAGGGAGGATACCAGCCTTCGGACGTCGGCGTCTACGAGGCCATTGTAACAAATCTTTTTAACTCTTTTCCAACACATTGAATTTAATTATTTCTTAGTTCTGATATTCAACCATCTATATTTTGTAGGGTACTTGGAGTCAGCGACTCCACCATGTATCCTCCGATGCTAGAGAAGACAACTTTGACTCTTATCGTCGTATGCACACTGTAGTTGACTCGGTGGCTGATGAGATGATGCAGCGCCTTCGTATTCGTCACGAGTTACATGAGGACGTGCCATCCGGTAGCGGAAGACGGAGCATATCTGGGCCGTCCAGGAGGAGTGTATCTCGTCCTGCTTCAGATGAGCACAGGGTACCCCCAGTCGCACACGGGCCATCCGGTAGCGGAAGACGGAGCATATCTGGGCCGTCCAGGAGGAGTGTATCTCGTCCTACTCCAGATGAGCACAGGGTACCCCCATCACCAGTCACCCATCACAGTAATGGTGTGATTCGTTAATAACTATTTTATTTGTCACTTTCTTACGATTAATATTAAAACAATTATCTTTTTTCTGTGTTGAATGTAGATCATGTTGGTGGATCATCATATGACGTGGGAGGTGATTACGTTCCTACGATGGGAACGTCAGATTTTTATATTCCTGCATATGTTGGACAGTCATTCACCGATCTGCTACATACCGATTATCCGCATGAAATGGGATATCCACGGCCGGACTTCCAAACGACGCCTATTCCGATGTCGATTCCCACTGAAACTGTGGATCGTGCACATCAAGTTTGGGGTCTCATGGAGCGTGGTAATGACGATGATGAGGACGAGGAAGAGTCTAATCAGGAACCAGCAGCCCCCCCACCAAGACATGATCACGATCTACGTAGAAAGCATAAGAAAAAGAAATGTGGCACGGGATCACACTATTTCTCATGATGTGTAATTTATTTTAATTTTACCTATAAAAATAGTACACTTCGCATTTGTGTTCTATCGTTCAGTTCAGAATTCCCCAATAAATAGAGCAGACAGTGCAACAACATAAAAAACATTACATAATAAAAACATAAAAGGAGTTCCCCAATCAATAGAGCAGACAGTGCAACAACATAAAAATATTACATAATAATGTACCGTTTGACAAGACAACACAATGGCACAACAATTATAGCTAGCAAAGTTGCAGGGCATTGATGTGTGGGTGGGCAGCTATTTATTTGAGTTCGGGACCACAATGTACCATTTGACAAGACAACACAATGGCACATCAATTATAGCTAGCAAAGCAGCAGGGCATTGATGTGTGGGTGGACAACTATTTATTTGGGTTCGGGGCCACAATGTACCATTTGACAAGACAACACAATGGCACAGCAATTATAGCTATCAAAGCTGCATCTATATATATGTACACACAAACAAACTTATTCAAGACACATAAACTATACTAGCTAATATGGCTAATTTTGACGAAAACCATCCAAATGTTCTAAAAATAGACAATGATTACTACAATAGACCATGGACCATGGAGATGGAACGAGCCATTTTGGTATTTTTGGGCGCTCAGAATGAAGGGTATCGAAGAGGTGCAAAAAGAATACACGTTATCATGAGCGTCCCGATGGTAAAATTTATGCTCGAGCGTCAGTTCATGTTTTCACCCACTATTGCAGAAATTTACGACCGGATTGAGGAAATGGAGATAAGGTACGGTTGGTGGAAGGCAAGACTTTCTGAGGATGGTATTTTTCTGGATGAAGAACGTCGGTTGATCTGTATTGATACCACTATCAATAATAATGTCTCTCCACCTTATGTAAAGTCCATCCAGGTGTGTACATCTAATTATTTGGTTTGTGTTGGTTTCATTTCAATTACTAACTTTATTTTTTGTTCATAAAGGAAACGGTAAGGATGCATCACGGAGGTATTATTTGTATGACATCCCACCATTAATGAAGACCATGGAAGAAGCTTTCAATTGATGCGTAATCAATGTATTAGGACTCAAATGTGTAATAAAATGGGATCAGAAATGATCTTAGTTCGAGTGTGCAACTATGCACTATGTTTAATTTGTAATGTTTGTTTGAATTTGTCACGTCATCTATTTTCTTATTTAATCAAATGTGTAATCTTTTGTTTTTTCTTATTCAATAAAATTATTTCTTTAATATTTATCTAAAATTGCTGATGACAATAATACACATGTATCAATAGGTTTTTCAACTTTTCATGTGACAAGACCTGACATTATTCCACACGTTTTTCAACTTTATTTATGACAAGACTACACCATAAACATTATGCTTTCATCTTTAGCTGTGACAACGACAACACATTCAATACAACTGTTTTGTGAGATTGTAACTCATCTATAAATTTGGAACATTGGACCACATTCTTTACAACCAATTCACACCCTCACACCTTTGTTTTTCTCCATCATCTAAGCATTCTCATAACAAAAAAAAAAGAGTTCAGATCAGCCTAACAATGTACCATATATTGAATGCGAAGAAGATTTCTTTTTCTACGATACGAATTCAACCGAATGGAGCATCCATATGGATACTAAGCTTGTTGATGACCTCTGTGAGAGTAAGCTCAATGGTGTCTACGATCCCAGAAGAGGATTACGCAACAATATCACGTGGATCTTGTTGGACAAAATCAATGGTGCGTCCGGGAAAGACTTCACAATGGACGACATAACCGCTCGAGTTCAACTTCTGGAAAAACGATACAGSCATTTTCATATGATGTTGGGAAACGAACATTGCACTTGGGATCATGAGACCAACGAAGTGCAAGCGCCAGATTGGCTAGTCCGATTTTGGAACGACATCGCAGGCGATGCTGAGTTTACTGCTGCATATCTAAAATATGGAAAACCTTTATTTGGTTTGATGGATCGGTTATTCAATAAAAATTACTTGAATTGCATTTGTCAATACCACAATCTCATTGAAAACCCGCCATTACGAATGTGATCGTATCCGTGTAATATCAAATCACTGTAATTTTTATTTTAATCTTCGTTGTTGTTGTATCTTAATTTGATTGTATTTTTAATTTGAAATTAAAATTTCTTATCATTTGGTTATATATATTATTTTATTGTTTTTTATTTTTAAATAAACTTCTTGTAATTATAAGACATTATTATAATATGTTTATTTATTTTAATTAATAAATTTTTTAAATAAATTATAAATATAACTAAACCTTAAAAGTATATAATATAAATAAATAAATAATATGTGTATTAGGGTTAGGGTTTGGGTTGTTGGCCGGATTTTTTTTTTTTTTTGCATTTTGCCACCGGGACGCTGATGCCAAAAGCGTCCCGACCCCGGGTTTTTCTTTTTTTTTTTTACAAAATCATCCGAGACGCTGATGGCAAAAGCGTCTCGACCCAATTTTTTTTTTTCATTGTGGCCCCAAAAACTTTGGGGGAGAAAAAAAAGGTTCGGGACGCTTTTGCCATCAGCGTCCCGCTAGATTTTTTTAAAACTTTTCCAAACTAATTTATTTTTTTTAATTTCGAATTAAATTTATACTATTTATTTAATTAAACCCAAAACCACAAACATCACGGTGCAGGTAGCAAACTGCAATCGCACATAGTTTGTATGGTGATTTGTCACAAATAATGGTTTGTATGGTAAATTGTGAAAAACGCAATAGTTTGGGGGAAACATAATTACCCCTATATACAATAACTTATTTAAATATTTAATGCATTAAAATAATTATTTTTATTTCAGATAAAAATAAAATAAAATAAATTACCTTGCAACGCACGGGTATAATACTAGTAAAATTATAAAATAGATTATTCAAATATGCTAAAAAATTATTAAAATATAAATTTAAAATAGAATCTATGAAAATATCTCAAAAATCCTAAAATATTTTAAATATGTAAAAAAATTTATTTAAAATATAAAGTTAATAAAAAACTGCCAATTTTTGTAATAAAATTTGGAACTACTTGAATATGTATACAGAAATATATAAAAATCAAAACTAAACATGAAAAATATTTATTAAAAATAAAAAAATTGTTTAACTATGTATTTTAATTTTTTACGTTAAAAAATTAAAGTTATAGTAATTATTCATAAGTCATTAATGTACAAATATTTATAAATAATTATTTAGCTAAAACATTAAAAATAATTTATTAAATTATTTATATTATGCGATTGTATAATAATAATAATTATTATTATGCCCATGTATATATTATATTTTAGATTTTAGTCAAATAATTGTATAAAGGTATTTGCCTTTCTCTTATGTTCTAAATTATTATTGATATATAATTCTTATTTATTTATTATTGGGAAAACAAAAAACAAAAAAGAAGAAAAAAAGAGGTTATGGTCGCCATTCGGGTCTTAACCGAGTCACTTATTAACCAATCGGAAGACATGACTATGTTGGGTTTGTTCCAAGATAACTGGTGTTATACAAAATTAATTATGAAAGAAAATACAAGATTTGTTACCAATTTCAATATTTTTTGTCTTTATTGACTCATTCTTCATAATTTACTTATATTATCTTATTTTCTTCATTAGAAAACTTATAAATAAATATAAAAATTTTAAAATTTTGTTATTTATTTTATTGTTATCAAGTTTCATATTTTATTATATTACTCTCAATTTTTGATTTTTTTTATCTATTTTTGGATTTAATTAACAAATTTCAAGAAGTTAATGATAATTTTTCTTTATAGTTATGAATTTCTATTTAATCTTATAATATTATCGATTTTTTTGTTTGTTTTTCATTTTTTACATATATTAACTATTTGTAATTTAATTATAAGTTTTAATATTTTATTTATATGAATTTATTAAAAAAAATATTTTATATCATTTGATATTCATATTTTGATTTTGCCTTTTCGAGTTTTTCAAATTTATTAACTAATTATTTAGATTTATTTATAGTTTATATTTTTTATTTAATAAATATATCTAATTACTCAGATTATATATATATATATATATATATATGTATATATATATATATATATATATATATATTATTTATTATTTCCCAATTTTATAGGTTTTTATTTATATATTTACTATTTTTATAAAACTTAATTATAAATTATTATATGTAATATAACTTATTTTATGAATCATCTCTTTAGTTTTATTATATTTTTGGTTTTTTCATTTATTTTTAATTTTTCATATTTATTATATAAATATTTAAAACTTATTATAAGTTCTTATAATTCTTTTACACAATATAAAGTTTCTAATTTTATTTTGCAACATCTGAAAATACTTATGTTTTGTTCTTACTTTTTGGGGTTTTGCAAATTTATTAAATAGTTATTTTTTTATTTATAGATATTTATTTTTATTTAAAAAAAATTATATACGTTAGGTATTTTTTCAGATTTCTTTATACTTTTTCAAATTTATTATATATTATATAAAATTTTTAATGAATTTTAAAGTGGAATATGAAATGAGATATTTAAAAATTAATATTAGTATTTAATAGAATAAATATTATTCTCTAGTTAACGCATATCATTTGTTAAAATGTATCTGTCGATATATAAATATAACGAGTACATTTTAGTAGCTGAATGCTTCTTTGTTAGAAAAAAAATTCTAAAAAACTATTAAAATGGAAAAAGGGAATTTAATAAACTATTTTACAATATAAAGTCACTACAAAAAAACCCGGCAATCCTGACGGATATGCTGACGGGCTTCTGGCGGAATCAAATGCTGGCGGGTATACTGACGGCCATAGCCGCTAGCAAATGAAGCCGCCAGTAAACCATCAGTGAATGAGCGGGAGTTTATCCCACTTCATTATACTGATGGTCATGCCCGTCAGTATATAATTTTGGCGTCGCTGACGGCGATAACCGTCAGTGACGGCCATAGCCGTCAGGATATAAATCTTAATTTAAAAAAATAAAAAATTATATATACGCTGACGGTCAGAGCCGTCAGCATTCCCGACTGCCGTCAGCATCAGGATTTTAACCTAAAATCGGCTCCAGATCCTTCCCCCCCGCCCTCCACTTTCTCTCCTCTTTTCTTCTTCTCCTCTTTCCCCCGCAGCCTCGCCACCGCCGCCGCAGCCATCGTCGCCACCGCTGCCGCTCCTCTGCCGACTGCGCCGCAGCCATCGTCGCCACCGCGCCGCCAGCTCAGCTCCGAAGCCCAGCACACCGTCGCAAACGCCGCAGCCAGTCCACAGCTCCTGAAGCCGCAGCCCACCGTCGCCGCGCCACGCTGCTCGGCTCCGAAGCCGCCGGCGCCTCCCTCCACCGCGCCGCAGCCCAGCCCAGCCCAAGCTCCACCACCCACCGCCTACCTCCACCGTCTGCTCCGCTCCGCTTCCGCCGGCCAATGTAAGTTTCCCTTTTTTTTTCTATTTTCTGTTATTATTTTTTTATTTTATATTTTTTATTATTTTTGTATTTTTTGTATATAATTGTTGTGATGAAATTATTGCATAATTAATTTTCTAGATTAGGGTGAAGATAATAATCACATAATTATGGTTAAATTTAGGTTTAATTTTAGTAATAATCACATAATTAGGAATAATCAATTAATTAGGGGTCAATTAGTAATTATTACATAATTAGGGTGCAATTTATTAATAATTACATAATTATGTTTCAGTTTATGAACAATCAATTAATTAGAGTCTAATTTAGGAATAATCAATTAATTAGGGTTCAATTTAGTAATAATTACATAATTAGGGGTTAATTTAGTAATTATTATATAATTAGGGTGCAATTTAGTAATAATTACATAATTATATTTCAATTTAGGAATAATCAATTAATTAGAGTCCAATCTAGGAATAATCAATTAATTAAGGTTCAATTTAGTAATAATTGCATAATTAGGGGTCAATTTAGTAATTATTACATAATTAGGGTTCAAATTAAGAACAATCAATTAATTAGGGTTCAATTTGGAATACTCAATTAATTAGGGTTCAATTTATATCCTAATTAGGATATAAAATGAAATAAAATAACTAAATTAGGCCGAATATTATAATAAAATAAAAATATTAAATTAGTCAAGATACAATAAAAAAATAATATTAAAGGTTGATATTAGGCTCGAATGATACATAAGCAATCGAAGCACTAGAATTTTTTATTTGCCAAACGAAGCATGCGAAACAGACATATAAGTTGTGAGAATTTTGCATTAATATATAAAATTGATGTAAACACGCGGCGTGACCTTAAGCATTTATACTCTAGTACGTAAGTAAATTAGATAAAGAATTGGTTTTAAAACATTTTAGTTTCACTGAAATATCTTTATATATTAATGTAAAATCTTTCTACCATGTATATTTGCTTAGTATCTTCGCTTGACAAATAAAAAAGTTTGATGTTTTGATTACTTATGTGTTATCTGAACATAATATATACATAATTTAATATTTACTTTTTATTGTATCTTGCCGAATTTAATATTTTATTTTATTATATTTAGCATAATTTAATAACTTTCTTTTATTATATTCTATCTAATTAATAATTTTCTTTTATTCTCCTAATATAAAAATATAAATAAATAATGTATAATTAATAGAAGAAATATAAATCTGTTATATTAATTAAAAGATAAATTACATATGAAATAGTATTAATTAAAAAAAGAATTATAAACTAATTAAATAAGTTTTATTTATAAAAAAAGTTGAAATAATATATTTTTAGAATTTTAAATATTTTATATAAAAATATTATGATTTATTTTCAATAATCTGGGTATATAACTAAATATTAGTAATAAATTCAATCTAAACATAAAAATATAAAATTATGTAATAATAATTATAAATATTTATTCAACAATGGACAATGCGATAAGGCTTATGTGTATGGTATCTTTTAAATTTTTGAAAGTATGTAACTAAGAGCATCTCCAATGGAATGTCAATTGGAGTAGATTATTTGCCAAATAAGCTTACAATGCTTATGTGACAGGAAAAAATATAGACAATGTCTAGCACACCGTCTACATCTAGATGGTGTGCTAGACATTGTCTATTTAATAATTTACCTTATTTATTCACCCCTTAATATTAATTAATTTATTTCTCCCTCCTCTTCACAAATAGTAGTTAAGTATTTTACACAATCTACATTTACCATTGGAGAAAGTTTCTAAATAATAATATTGTATATGCCATGTCATTAGGAATTCGCATTATCTAATTGAAGATGCTCTAATAATTATTAATGAAATTAATCAAAATATTAAAATATAAAATGAGTTAATAATAATAATAATTCATTAATTAATATAGATTAGATATGGGTTGAAAACATGATATCTTTTGAATCTTTCTAAGTATGTAAATAAAGTTATTAACGAATTTAATTTAAATATTTAAATATTAAAATTATTTAATAATTATAATAATTAATAAATAGATTAAACATATACAAGTACCATATCATTTTAAATTTAAAATTCTATAATTATCATAAATATTTTTTATATTTAGCTTTAAAACTTTTATGTGTAATACACAAGTTTTAAATTAGTTAACTATATATATGAAAAATATATTTTTTTAGAACCACACAATTATTATATATATATAAAAGAATGAATAAGACTTATGCTCTTAATTACCCTATGAGTAAAGGGTTACCTGGTGTCAAAGGTTAGCTAGGTAGGCTAATTTAAACCTCTACATTCAATCAGACAAGAAAAAGCAACTTTCAAATTGCAATGCTATGATTTGACATACTGATGCTAAAAGGAAGAAAAGAACATAATAAAGGAAAAAAGAGTAGTATTTAGTAGCTGGTAAATAGGCCGTTTATACTAATACCAATTAATTATGTGGTAATTAATTCAAATCATTTGGGAAAATCATCAAGCAATGAGGGCGTTATTAGTTTTCTACAATCCCCGCGAAAAGGAAAAACTGAAATAAAAAAAGACTCAATGTAATTACGTAGCAATACTTTAAAAAGTTGTAAAAATATTGTTGTTAGATTGAAAAAGATATGTAGAAACAAGGTCAACTTTCTATACGTAGAAAGTCATCTGAAAACATATAGTACAAAAGAAAATCAAGTTTATAATATAAGACTAGCTAGCTTGAAAAAACATACAAATTCTTTATTTTAGATTAACTGCGATTCATCTCATATTATGCGACGAATATTAATGACATATTTTTGAAATAAATAATTATAATTTTGAAGTGAATAATCATACTTTTCAAATCAATTTAATTATTTAATTTAACATTATTTTAAAAAATATGATTACTCTATAAGTATGAATATTTAATTGAAAAATATATTATCGTACGACAGAACTATTCACCGAATTATATATAGTTAGCATATGCCATGGCTATGCGATAGGATTTTATTTACGTATATAAAGAGTTATTTGTATTGTTAGTTAGAATGTTTCGTAAATTAATCCAACAAATTAATAAAGTTCTTTATTTTGACAAAATTTTTATTTAACTTACGTATTGTTTTTTAGAGATAATTATAAAATCCTTATTACGTGGAACAAGAACTCTTTCAAGTAAGTTAGATTCTATATATGTTTTGATGAAGAACAACCTGTGAGGACGAGAAAAACAGAAAGACGAACTATTACTCCATTTTAGAGAGTTCTTTGAGTTCGTGTTTAATTGAACGACAAGATTTCAGGAGTAATATTTCATTAATTTTTGTAATATTATTAGAGAGTTCATTGCTTTCTTCGTTTGTAAAAAACTTATAGTAATACTCTTTTGGCCTAAGATCATGATATGTGAATTTATTGAACTCACAAAATAAAAATCATTATCGTGTCTTTCTTTCAACATCACTACTAATATTGATATTAAATACGTTCATGTAAGTTATCAAATTCCTTCAAAACGTTCGCTATGCAAAAATACAAAGAAATGAAAACATTTACACTAGTTTGTATTGGTCCCGTTTGGTAAACAGCGGATTGGACTAAAATTAGAGGATTTGACTCAATTGAGAGCGGTTTTAAAAATAAATTGACATGACAATTTTGTCCTCAAATCATCAAAAAAAGAATTATTAATTTACATGCAAAAATTATTTATAATTAAATAATAGTAATAATTATCCAAATTAAATTTAATATATTAAAATTTTACGACTCAAGGAATTTTTATAAATAATAATTATTTTTTTCTGTAAAAGTTACTTTAATTATTCAATTATTATAAATTTATATTATTAAACAATCAGCTAATGCAATCACCCATCTGCTACCATGTAATGCAATCAACTATCCGCTAATTACTAAATGGGGTCATTGTGTGCATTTAATTATTTTGGTATTTCTCTATTTAAAAGAGGGCTCACAATCGTAGCATTTTACAACTACTGTGTAGCTCTATTAAATATGCCATGAGCCTTTTGGCTTTTGCTTTACACCATTCTCTCTCTCTCTCTCTCTCTGTCTATACTATCTGCTTGTCTATTGCTTCTAGGGTTTTCCTTTTCTGTACTCTATTAGCTTTTAGCAACAAAGAACCAAAAAACAGCTCTTAAATATATTTTCGTGGCGATCACTCCTTCTAAGAGCTTATAGAGAGTAAGAAGGTAGACGAGATTCCTAATAGACTACCTAGAAATTAAATTAATTTCAGACATCTTAGATTCCAGAAAAAAAGGAAGATTCTTGGACTGACTGAGATTTACGAAATTAAGGTAGATCCACCAAAGAAGGTACGCAGCCGGGTCTCTTAATTCGCACTTTCATTAGTAGATCCGATCCGATCCGGCCATTAATATTTTTCTTATTTCACCTTTTTATATTTTGTTGGAAATAATTCATTCATAAGGTTGTTGCATATTAATTAGAAGTTAATTGGTTATTTCACTTGAATTTACATATAATTAATTATATATATTTTTCCTGCTCCACTCGTCTTGCTAACTATGCTTCAGGGCCATTAAATTTGGACATGATCTTCTATTATAAAATGGTTCACATATGATTTTGACAAGTATAAAGAATAATTTATTGATTTTGAAGCATACTAAAGGTTTAAATAGATGCGCACGTGATTCAAAATTAAGGTGCTTAGATTTAGATTTAGTTTGAGTGACCAATAATGCACTTGTCATGCGCAGAACACACGCACACATATAAATATATACATAAATTAAGGTGCTTAGATTTAGATTTAGTTTGAGTGACCAATAATGCACTTGTCATGCGCAGAACACACGCACACATATAAATATATACATGGCTGGTTCTGCTGCTGCGTACTCAAACCCTCCGTGCGCGGCGTGTAAGTTCCTCCGGCGCAAATGCCTCCCGGACGGGTGCATCTTCGCGCCCTATTTCCCGCCGGAGGAGCCCACGAAATTCGTGAACGTCCACAGAATATTCGGGGCCAGCAACGTGGGCAAGCTGCTGAACGAGATCCCGCCCCATCAGCGCGAGGACGCGGTCAACTCCCTGGCTTACGAAGCCGAGGCTCGGCTCAAGGACCCTGTCTACGGCTGCGTCGGCGCTATCTCCGTGCTCCAGAGCCAAGTCATCTGCCTTCAGAAGGAACTGGACGCCACCAATGCTGATCTATTGCGATTTGCCAACAACCAAGTCCCCTTTAATAGTAGAGCCGATTGCGGGTCGGGTTACTTCGACCCGATGTCTGGCCTTCTGTTGCCGTATTCCAATAATAATGCTGGGGAAAGGCCTGATGATGATCAGACTGGTGGAGATAGCTAGCTAGGGTAATTAATTATCAAATATATATATATATTAAAAAGGTGTGTATTAAATTAATTAATTAATTAATTGTGTGATATGGATATTGATGAATGATAAAAGAATGTACTAATGCTGAGCATTAATTATATGTGAGATGAATAAATAATGTGCTTTTTAGATCGGTTAATCAGAATTATTTGCGGTTTGCCTTTAGGATTGGATTATAGTCACTATCTGCTGAAAGATGCGGCCGAAATTTTTGAGATTTCATATGATCACAATAAACTTATTTTACTTGGTTACATTGAATTATTAAAGACTTGATATTTGATTTATAAGACGTCCGACAAAGCATAAACTAATGGAAGTGTATAATTTTATGTTGAATCATCAACTAAAACACGCATATATATATATATGGATAAATGCCTAGAGGGTTAGTTTTTCTTTTCAGTGCAAATGCCTAATTTAGAAAAAGTTGAATATATAAGCAGCTTTTGAGAAAGAAGGAATTGCGAAATTGGATGAAATTATAATTTTATCTTAAAATTTAAGATAAAACAATTATGTATAATGATTAATTATTAGTAATATTCTTCTATTTTCACAAATTGAATTTTATTTGAAAATTAGCAACTCAATAAATTTATATATTTAACAATTTCAAAATAATGATTTTTTTAGTAAATGTTGTTTTATAATTCAATATATTCACCACAAAAATCTATATCATTAACACAGCAAACTCTAAATAATAAATTATGTCATTATTCTTATTAATAATTTTATACAATCAAATATAAACATGTTCATGTTGTAATTTAAATGATAATTAGATTTATTTTAGTTAAATTAGAACTCAAGATAGTATTAATAATTACCCTTGGATTTATTTATTAATGCATGTCTCTTTGGGGTATATTGATTCAATGCTTTATGTGTGTGTGTGGAAACTCGAGAAGGTAGCACAATTATAACATTTTCAATTTTCTCGTTTAGAAAAACATTTTAATTTTTCCGTTTAGAAAAAATAATGTAAATATTTTCTAAGATTTTCAGTAAGTACACTCTGCTCACTATTATTTTTCTAGCCCTGATTTGATCAACCTACATTTACTTAAAAAATAAAAAGTAAATAGTAATTACTAAACATCTATCAACAAATTTCACAATCTCTTATTTCACTAATTCACACATTTTTTGCAGCTAATTATTCTCCGTTGTTGCCCATTAACTTTTTAGTAGTAGTTCACAAAATATAAGAAGACAAATTTAGTTCACTAATTAATTTATTATCGCACATTTAATCTAATTTTTATCCAAAATTAGAATTCTTGCCGGAAAAATTGCACATGTATCCCAAATTTTAGATTAAATGTACAATAAAAATTTAATTGGTGGACCTAATTGCCATCCTGACTGACGATCTTTTGGTCAAATTCCCCAAAATTAGACTAAATGTACAACACAAATTTAACCACCCATATATTTATGAATCATTTCTACCGAGTCCAACAAATTATTGATAGACTCTCCATTTTAGCCTTCTCAGTTGTTTATATTATTTTTCATCACTAAAATTGCATGCACGAAAACTTAATTAAAAATTTGTTTTCGGAAATCTAATAGTGTTGGCTGCTATATGCATTCTATATAAACTCAAAATCTATTTGTACATTATAATTCCAGTTTTTGTCTTCTTCATAAAAAAATTGTCCAATTTGTTTTTTCACGAAGTTACCAAATTATGATTCATTTTGAATCAATTCATTGAACTAAAATTTGCAATTTGATAATGCGAATATTTTTGTACATATATAAGCATATATTAAATTATTCAATAACACACTTAAAAAAAAAAAAACATTAAGGCGACTGCTTAATTTGTATTCACTTGTAAATGTCCAAATTCCAAATTAACTAACAAGTCTTCATGTTTGTTAAAAAAAGAAAGAAAAAGGTGTTGTGTTCAAACTACAAAAGGGGGACCCCATTAGATATAACCTTCCTGCACATAAATATGAAGTAAAAACCAATCAATAACGTATCAATATTTACCTTCTACTACTTGGCATTAATATATTGTGAGAAGTAATATATAGGACAAAAAAAGGTGTGATTCATATTAAAAAGAGCATTTAAAAACGACTGTTATTGAAAAGATACTAGTATTGGGAAAAAAATATTTGGATGTCAAACTAACAAGGGCCCTCTTTTTTTTTCTTTTTCTTTTTCTTTTTCTTTTTCTTTTTTTTTTTCTTTTTTTTTT
>BMAC01000956.1:293247-353431 GCA_014905375.1 Phtheirospermum japonicum | reverse complement strand
ATATATATTTTTTTTTTTCATGTCAATCTACAAATCTTTTCACTACTCATCTCGTACCGTTCAATTCCGTTGGAATTGTATGTTCGTCTAAATCGTCTCAAATATTTGTTGCGATTGGGGACGGAGATTTGGTCTCAACGGTTCAATATTTAAAATTTAATTTCGAAATTTTCAAAAATCAATACAATTTTAAAATCTTACAAAATATAGCCGAACCATTAGGCACATACACACTTAATGGTTATATATAATAATAATAATAATAATAATAATAATAATAGGAATCCATATTTTAAAAGATGTGCAGTTGTCAATTCTTTATTCACCATGATTTTTACCTATAATAATTTTGGTGAAATAACCGTAATATGGATAAAACTGATCAAAACTCAGCTCGTCGACATTAAAAAAAGATTATTAAACAAAATCAGTTATTATATTTTTTTAGTAGTTTATCAATTACTTTTCGAGCAGATTAAACTTATTTATTAGCACAAACCATTTATTATTTCCATAAAATTAAAAACACTACATTTAGAATTTTTTTTTTATTTTTCATATTACAATAATATATAATAAATAAATATTATGTTCGATATTTTAGTTACTATTCTTATTACTTGGGAATAGATAAAGGTATTTAAATTGAGTAACTGGAAAGGGAATAATCAAGTGAGATTAAGCTCTGGCATTTCAAATAACGTCATATCAGTCGTCAAATCTCAAAGATTGGGCCCTCCCAACCGCCCAGGAATCCCCCAGTAGTCTAATTTAGAACTGGTCCAAGTGAAGGCCCCCTCCGGCCCAAGTCCTCACTATGTTTGTGATTGATTTGATGGGCCGAAAGCCTGACAAGAACTTCACTTTTCTTTAACGCAGTTCAATCAGGGTGTTGAATTGAATGCGACACACTAGCCATTTAAAACAAATGGAAAATTTCAAAATTAGTTCCATAGTTTAATCTCTGTTAATTAAGTAATTTTTAATTTGGGTCAGTTTGGGTATAAATATTTTCGTAAATTTGATTTTGGTTTGAATAGCTTATATGACTGAAAAAATTTGGGATTTTTTGGCATGTAATTTCATGTTAGCATTTTACATTTTAAGTTAATTCCACAACTGTAGAGGGTATTTAAAATTAGTCTGACAAAAGTGAAATTAATCAATACGAATCCCATAATTTTTAACCTAGGCAATTTTTGATGACAATTGTCATTGATGATTCAATTTTGCCGGAATTAGTTACGTGTGTAACACTTGACAGTAGAAATTGAGATTTTTCGACAGCAACAGTCTCTCTCTCTCTCACAAAATATGTGTATTGATCGTTGGTTAGTGTGTAAGGAGTGGAGCCACAAAAGATGATGAAGTTGATGGTGGAAATAGGTGATAAATTCCCTTTTTTTCCTTTTATTTTTTATATTTTATTTTCTCTTGATGTGATCAAAAAGATTGGTGCCTCAAGAATAGAAAGTATTGACATTGAATATGCAGTTAGCGACCTAATAAACCTCCAGAAAGCTTTTGGCGACCTGATTGTTCCTTCTTGCAAAACAAAACCCAAGTTAGGCAGTGGATGGCCCCGGCGTAAGCCCTCTGATACTTAAATTAGATAGTGTTTGAGAGAGATGCGAGAGCAAAAAACGTAGGATGAAAATTAACTTAAATAGAAAAATGAGGCTTGATTCCTCTTTATATAAATAAGAGAAATATTTTCAATCTAGACTTCCAATCTTCTATTAAAATTATAATTTCATAAATAGCGGCCGATTTAGAATTAGAATTCTTCATATATGTCAAGTTCACATAAATAATAGAACTCTCACTAAATTACTGTAATAGCCATGGGCCTATAACCATGGCCATAATTGTAGTCCACCGGGACCCCATAGAATAATCCATATTAGCCCAACAGAGCTCAAAAACCATAAGGCCCGGCCCTCAGCGTCGAGTTACCACCCATTGCCGAGTTGGTATAGTATCACTTTCCTCATAAGAGCTCGCCACTCTTATACGAGAGGTCGTAGTTCTCTAAAACAGCTCGCCCGCCTCACAGAAGAATTGCACCTTCTAGAGGAAGATGTTGCTTAATAAATCCATACAATTACCTGCATATTTATCGACGTGAATATTTGACATTGTATAAGCTAGTCCCTCACATTCTGATTGGTTGAGGTGGGAAACCAAGTAGAATGTAACAATGAGTTAGACACATAAGTCAAATTGTCATACCTCTTGGTAAAAGCACAAAACCATCAGCCATCACTTCCCATTTAAGAACATTAAATGCACTCTGAAAAGTGTCGGACACGTGCCTCCAACCCATTACCTCGTAATATATTTAATCCGGTGGGTAAAAAATGAAAGGCCCACAATAATCCCTACAAACTTTTTCCTTCAATCAAAAAACCCTTCCGTCCTTTCAACTTTTACGCCGCCCAACACACAAAACACCTCTTCACCTTCATATTTCCCATTTCAAGAAAACAAAGTGAATATTCGCCTCTTTTCTCTGCAAAGAATATCTCCAGAATTCTGCAAAAATCGGAAGCACAATCAACCACAATGAATTCGTCACATCGCAGCCATCGTGATAAGTAAGTCCCCCTAATCCATCATTTCAGTACCAATTTTCTTTTTTCTTAAATTGCTGCTTTCTGAACATACTTCTTTTCTTCTTCCTTTCCCCTTTATATAATTTGTATCACAATTCATGGCAAATTTAGCCTCATCTGCTTCTGATTCTCAAAATTCTAACTCATCCTCTCAAGATATGCCATCTGAAATGGAGTCTGCAAAGATTCCATTAACCCATCCTAAGAGAAGAAAAACCCCAACTGCACCCAAATCCAGTCTAACTGATGAACCAGAAGGAAGCATCTCTTGGCCTAAACTTGAGGCTCAAACCAGAGCCTTATCTGAAAACATCCCTAAAGGCATACCCTTAATCCAATCAGAAATGCCTTCAACTTCACAACTCGATTTCTTTCTGAACAACCCAGTAACCATAGTACCATCATCGACTCATGCCGACCTGCCTTCTCTCCTCCGAGCTACTAGAATAGCCGCGGTAAACCCCTGGATACTCCCTGACCGGAGTAATCTTGAATGGTTCATAAAGAACCTCAACGTTCCTGAAATTGCTAAACTGGTCTTCCCTGAAGCCAGATAAACCGATCCGGATCATCCTCCTTCCAAACATATCACCGATTTTGACGAACACCTAAGAGCGGGGTTCAGATTCTAGTGTAAACCAAAAAAAATTTATGATTGCCATCTCTGAAAAGTATAAGGTCACCCTCTTGCAAATAACTCGAAATTCTATTAGGTTTATTTTTGGGTACATAATTTTATGTAAATATTATAATGTAAATCCTGATGTAGGTTTTTTCTACTTTTGCTTCCAAATTTAAAATCTGAAAGGCTCTTTCTACCTTTCTTCGCGTCAAAAGATGCGTTTCTTAGTAAACCCATTATCAAAAGTCCATGAATGACGAGCTAAGTTCTTTTTCCTTCACTCCACTGAATGTTGGCCTTTTCTTACTAAATGGCAAAAGATAACCCCTGCCCAAAAGATAGATCCTTCAAATAAAAACCAATCTGCACTTTTTCAAAAATACCTCGATTTGCTCTCAATGACTGGAGCAAATGTCCTTGGTGTTGCACCTTATCGAATATAAGGACTTATTTGAACTTAAACGAAAATACAAAGGGTGTTGCTACTTATCGAATATAAGAATATGTTATTAGATATGAGATGAAATTTGAAGAGGGAGAGTTTAAGAATGTGTTATTAGATATGAGATGAAATTTGAAGAGGTAGAGTTTAAGAATGTGTTATTAGATATGAGATGAGATTTGAATAGGGGGAGTTCACTTGTGTTCTACAAAAACTCACGGGTCTAAATCCGAAGTTATATCAGATCAAATCTAAAAATCCAAAAATCCAAATTACTTTGGGCTTAATTTAACAAAGTTTCTCACAAAAAGAAAAGTTCCAACCACCTAGACTACTAATGTGTGAATATATAAGTCAATCATCAGTTTTTAATTTTAGTCAACGGAGAAAGATTTACATACAAGCAACAGACTGTGATACCAACTTAAGCTGAAAATTTCAAATAAATTATTTTTTTTAATTCTCAAATACCGTATGAAAAGTAAGGAAAAAAAAAAAGATGGATCATTCCATCAACAATAAGATGTATTCACAAACTAGTCACTGTAGAGAATTTCGGAAAACGCTAGTTTATGACGATATCACAGCTCCAGAAACAAACAAAACTCACGGAAAAAATATGTGCAGCTCAATAATGTCATACTTGTATACCACAAAACAAAATCAAGATCCAGATACTGAGAATGAATCATAACATGAAAATATTCACAAAATCAAAGCAGATCAGTGTACCACCTTCAGCTTCAACTCATACAAGGCAAACAAACACAGTAAATGTTTTGACTGAGAAAACATATTATCGCTCTAAATGTTGAGGAATCTAAGAAAAGCCTCGAAGAAGGATTTGTTGGACCAATAACAGATTCCTCCATCCAAGGGAGCGATGCTTTCTTCGTAAGACAAGTAGTGACACATAAACACATCACTGTCTTGGATACAAATCCGAAGACTCTTGAGGTGTTTTGTGGCTGGACTGAATAAGGTGAGCTCAGACGTATTGGAGTCCTCATTTGCCACTGATAAAAAAATATCATCTTTACACATGCCATATAACGGAAGATGACTGAACGGAGGATGGATTCTCATGTGCCTACACCACGATCTTCCTTTCAATACCCACATCTCATATGGTGTTGTATCCATATCATCTCCTGAAAACAGAACAATCTTGTTTTTTCAAACTGCAAAGTCACATGAAAAAGTAGATATCCCAGGTTGCGGCCTTTGATAGTTTCAAACATCTCAGTTTCCATAATAAATTTTAATATCGCATTCTCATCTGTTAGAAAGTATGAAATGTCACCGATGTTGTTATGGCAGCTCCTCGGAGTGTAGACATATCCAAAAGAATTGAAGAATGAAACTTTAAAATATCTCCAAACTGAAGTGAAAATACAAACTCTGTGCTTACCATCAAAACATCCATTCTCTATCAAGATAATCTTGAAACGGCCACTCGTATCCATCCCAAACCCGACGCCTAGTTCAGCAGTGTCGGGATGACTGAGATCGGGAGGGGGAAGGGGCTTAAATTCCCTCAGCCCTGGGTTTATCAAGCAGACCCCTTTAGCCCAATCACGAATCAAAAGGAAGATTCCGTTACAAGGTCCGGTCAAAATATCAACAGTGTCACCGAACTTAAAATACGAAGGCTCCTCGTTAGAGCATACTATTCTAGGCATGTCTCCTTCTACGGTGAATACTGAATTCACAGTTTTCTTGAGGTCAGTGTTGAAATTATGAAGCAGCAAATGGTCCACTCTACAATCTTTATTGCGGGACACACAGTTCTTGATGAAACCTGGGCTTCTAGCTATACGTAACTACTTCTTGTTGACACATTTTGCCTTCATCAGCGAATCAGTTGGCAACTTTGATAGTATCTCAACAATCACATCTTCGTGATACTCAAGTGGATGACCACTTTGGGTTTTCCACTTATCTACCTTGAGATGGTGTCAAGAATCGAGGTTCTCTTCAACATGATGCTACACATCATCCTGCGCTCGGCCCAACGGAAAGTCCAATTCCAATTGCCCAAGATGCTACACATCATCCTGCACCCGGCCCAAAGAAAAGTCGAATTCCAACTGCCCCTCATCGTACACAACTGCAAGGTAGGAGTCTATATTTTGCTCTTTCATTTTCTATTAATTATTTATCACACAATCAGAAATAAGTAATTCTTTGGGAGTTTTCGTATTTATTGATGTTTAATCTCTAACCGAACAAGCTTGTGATCTACATTGCAATATGCTGGCCTTTATAGTTTTATCTTAAGTAGTGCCACTCTCTTGATTTACGTGCAGTCTTAGATTGAAAATATTATTAGACAATGTAAATGTTTGTTTCATATGATCCTTGCATGAGCATAATAGAACCGTTTGCCTGTCTTATTAATGATCATAAAATTAAGAGGCTGGAAAAGAAGATGATTTCTATGGGAAATTGGGGTGTAGGGCATGCTCGGTATGAAGTGAATACATTACTCTATATCATCTGTTAATCTAACTTTTTACTATAATTTTTCCTTTTTTTATGGTTACAGAAGATTGCTTGTCCGTTTCTGTACGGGCTAGAAATTGCAACTGGTTGAATCTCTGGTTTATTGTGACCTATAATGTGGGAGATATTTACAACCATTACCAACTTTTTGTTTTTATGAAACAACATTTTATTATTAAAAAGAGAGTACACCAAGAGAGTAATATATTCACTTCATACCGAGCATGCATTAAATCAGCATATACCCCTACACCCCCAATTTCCCATAGAAAGCATCTTCTTTTCAGCCTCTTAATTTTTTGATTCAAAGTTCAATATCTCTAGCGCAAAGTATATCTTAAATTTCAGCATAAATCAAGATGGCGGCGCTACTTACGATAAAACTATATAGGCCAGCATATTGCAATGTAGATCACAAAAAGGTTCCGTTAGATATTAAACATCATTAAATATGAAACCTCTCAAATATTACTTAATTCTAATTATGTTATAAATAACTAATGGAAAAGGAAAGAGCAAAATATAGACTCCTACCTTGCAGCTGTGTACGATGAGGGGCAGTTGGAATTGGACTTTTCTTTGGGCCGGGTGTGTGTAGCATCTTGGGCAGATAGAATTGGACTTTCCGTTGGGCTAAGTGCAGGAAAATGTGCAGCATCACGTTGAAGGGTACCTCGATTCTTGACACGATCTTTTGCAATTGGTTGAACCTCCGGTTTATCTTGACCTGTAATGTGGGAGATATTTACAACCATTACGAACCTTTTTTTTTTTTACAAGAAACAACATTTTATTATTAAAAAGAGAGTACACCAACAGAGTAAACAAGTTAAAGGAAACAAAATAAAAAACCCTAAACTAAAATGTTCCAATCTCCAACAGATTTCGCTGTCTAATGGCGTAAGCCTCCGAAAGTGAACAAAATTCTAAGAGGAGGGGTGAAAATGCTTACCTAACTTTTTATGATCAGCAGAATCTTATTTAGATTGATCTTCCATTTCTGAGTCCCCTTGTAATAGTGATGATCTCCATTAAATCACTAAGCAGAAAAGAGGGTTTGCTCTTGTTAAAAAGGGGTTTAAAAGAAAGCGGTCAAGATTGATCTCAACAATATCCTTCACAATATCAAGAACAACAACAACAATTACTCAATTGGATCTCCCAGAATCTGATAAATTTCAAGCACAAGAAACCCTAATTCGCAAAACAAATTGCGATCATTCACGAATCGTAGGATAACCATTCGAAAAAAAGCGAAAACTTGCACTTCAATAAAATAAGTTTTACCTCTCGCTTTTGAATCCACTTGGCCGTCGAAGAATTCCCCAATCTGAAGTAGCGATTTGGGAATAATACTATTCCGATGAACCAGCACAACCGCAGAATTCTAGATGTCAAGTACAATTGCACGAATGCACTAATTTGATGAAAAATCCAAGCCGAAAGTTGAGCGTTACGATCGGCTGGAAATATCCAATCATTAACAAATCAAAGCAACATCCAAAGCGATAGCCTATGCAAGGTATTCTCTGCTCTCGACTCTCATCTCTTGTATATATACATATATTAGGAAAGAGACAAATACTGAAGTTATGCCCATACAAATTGTGATTCCTATTATATTTGGGGTTTGGTTTAATTGTGTGGATGGATCCACTTAGCTAAATTGATTAGGTTATATTTGCAAATAGAATTCTAGAAGCTTTGTGAGGAACCTGTTTGTACATGCCCCGTTTTGAAATAGAGTCCAAATTTGGGGATTCATGTTTGTGTTTCCACTGTATTTGCTTATTTGTAGGTTAATAAGATGTGTATATCAGTTCTTCCGACTCTGTGAAAGTGAATTAGGTTTCATCATACGGTGCTTTGGTTCGAGATGATAGTTCAACAGGTAATACACTACAAAAAAATAGTGAAAAAGTGAGGGGAAAAAAAAAGGGCATTAATCCCCTCAATATTTTTAGAGGGATAAACCGAGGTACCAAGGTTTTCCTCGATTTTTTCCAATGGAAATATTCCCCATCGGTAAATCCATTGAAAAAACGGCACCAATTTTTACCGTTATAATAACCGAAGGTAATACTGAAGGATTTTCGATGGAAAATCTCCCTCGAAAAATCCGAGGGAAGGAAAGTCCCCTCGGCAAAAATCGAGGGCAATATTGTCCCTCAATTTTTTATTTAATTAAAAAAAAAAAAGCAGAATAAACCGATGGCTCTAGAGTCCCCTCGGAAAAAACCCAGAGCAATATTATCCCTCGGTTTTTTTATTCAAGTAAAAAATAAAAAATAATAATAATATGCAAAAAATCTGAGGGCTTGGAAATGCCCTCGGAAAAAACTGAGGGCAATATTGTCCCTCGATTTTTTTATTCAAGAAAAAAATAAAAAAGTAATAAAATAGCAAACAAACCGAGGGCTTGGAAATGCCCTCGGAAAAAAATCGAGAGCATTTTGGTCCCCTCGATTTTTTTCGATGGCATTTCCAAGCCCTCGGTTTTTTAAATAAAAAAAATATATAAAAATCATAAAAATGAAACAAATTCTATCATCTTAGGCACGTGAGGTGGTTTTGACCTAATTTTGATTGAAAAATATCAATGAGCAGGTGCGTATTCACACGTGTCGTGTAATTCGACCTACAACCAAGTTACGATCGATCGATAAAGTTGTTTGGTTGGAAGCGCGAAGCGATGAAGCATCGTAATTTTCCCAAGAGAGCAAGAGGTGCATCTCGGTGTCATGGATCCACGAGGAATGGGTGTCGATTTTTATTCCAGAATGGTTGGTAATACCACTAAAGGGCGGATAGACCGTCCACCCGACTAAGTCTAAGTAGCGATCTCTGCGTGATAGCTAGAATATGCCTTCTGTTTGCAGGTTTGACATTCGCAAAGAAGGAAAAAATGCACTCGAAAATGTAACTGTCACTACTATTACTTACAATGGATGTATCTATCTGGTTCGATTCATGATCGCATCCGTCTATGGTATTTTTGTAAGTCCTCCCCGGGTCTTGCTAAATAAAGAACGAGAAGTTCGGGGGTCCATTTCATTCCATTATGAACTCAAAAGCAAGGGTCCGAAGGAGGAATCACTGGAACGGCTCAGCTCCACATATTCTTGTACATTCAAAGGGGATTTAGTCGACTGAGCAACTCTCCTCCTGGAGCAGCGTTTATTGAAGAAGCTATAGAGTCGATTACAAAAAGTACTAGTTTGTTGTCTTGTTCTCTGTCGCTAACTGAGATCGCTCGCCAGCTAGGTCAGACTGGATGAAAAACTGCTTTCACTGCGACTTTGCAGATGGGGGGTTCTTTTCACCCTTCCCTCACGGTACTACTTCACTATCGCCCACAAGCACAAATCCTCGGCACGGAATATAATCCCAAAGTACTCCAAAGACTCAAATAGAGAAACAGGCTGGAATGAAGCGATCCTAGCTCTTACATTTCCTAGATTCATGCACATTGCTTCCTAGCCGATGCTTTTTCTTTCATCTATTTCGGTTTTCTCTCTCTCTCTCTCCTTTTTTTTCTTTCTTCTTTTTTTTATTTTAACTATTTATCTTTCATGTGCTCCAGTCAAGATGATGCAGGCCAAGATAGCTGCAAGGAATAACGGAGTTGCTCAGGGTAGCCAGAAGAGCCCCTTGGGCGAACCTGCCAGAGCTTCCTCCTTGCCAGCTCAGGCAATCGCCCCTACTCCCGAGGTGACCATTCCCCCAGATCGTTTGGAGAGACCGACCCACCCAAAGGAGGAAGAGCCCTCAGTCCAAGAGGTAAACCAGAAACCAACTCTCCTCCTCTTGCCGAACTTGATGAGGTGCCAATGCCAGCCCCCTGAAAGAGAGCTAGATTAGGGCTAAAGACTACCGCCCTAAGGTCTTCTATCCCTGTTCCTAATCAGACTTTTCTGACCAGTGCCTCTTCGGTGTTGAACTGCCCTGGGGAAGTGGCAGTTCGCTTTATAATGGGGCAGGTTACTTCTGCTGACCGTCGTACCCTTCGACACATTGTAGAGTCTATTTACGATTAACGGGTAATGCCGGGGTTGACGTCCGTCAAGAAGACACTGTAGAACAAATAGCTCAGGCTTTGTAGCGTATGTGGCTTCATTTTTGCACAAGATGATGTGGGCGAGGATTTTGAAGGTGACATATAGTGCATCATCTTGGAATTTCTAGCATGGGAAGCGCTTGTAATCTCCCATATTACCCCCGGTTATCATCTCCCAAACGGAGGCTAAATTGAATTCTTGAACGCTTATTGGATGGTCCCCTTTCATTGGGAAACCAAAAATTTCTCTTAAAATCTCTTCGTCCATATGAATTTTGCTTCCTCCCAATCGACAAGAAAACATTTCGTCATTATATATTTTCAAGGTTACGAAAAATTCGAGCACAAGCTCATGAAATCTGGGAAGGTGCATTCGGGCGAAGTATCCATAACCGAGGCCATCGACATAACGGGAAAGATTGTCATGATGCTCCGAACCATTTAAGACTTGTTCCTTAATTTTGTCAACGTTTATAACCCGATGGGTCACGAACCCCCATTGTTGAATAGTCTAAAAAATGTTCCCTTCCTTTTTTCATAAATTGGGGATGTTGCTCCGTATTTCCCTGAGATATCCTTGCTCTTACCCACCCAAGACATTACAAATGTATACAAAGTTGAAAATATTGAAAATTAAAATCTTATGGTTCTTTGGGGAATTTTGTCGAACACTTGGCGTGCATGTTCAACTTTGAGAATCTAAGAAAAATCCTTGCACCAAAGAAAACCCAACTCAACCAAATAATAATTATAGCAATCCCAATATAGTTCAAGTGAAGCACCTCGACAAATTCTTTACGAAATGAACCTTTTTCTGGGATTTTTCGTCTTGCCTTCTTGAGCCCAATTTGGAGAAATTAGTTTGAAAGAATAAGAGGAAGGGAAGAATTGGGATATAAAGTTTAGATGGGTTAATTTATATTGGTGTTGGTTAATATTTGTGACATTGCAAAAATTTCAAGAAGGAAAGAAATTGTTTGAAAAAAGGAAGAAAGAAATTGGAGAATTGAAGTTGAAAGTTGAAAGTGAATAAAAAGGGGAGAAATAAAGGCTTTCAGTTGTTTTTTATAAGCCAAGCCACGGGTCTTCAGAAACTGGGTCGGATCGGCGATTAAAATCCACATTTCAATGCATTCTGGGCTGGGTTTGGGCTCGTGTTGGCACTGCGTCGGTCGATGCGATAGAGAGCTTTTTCTCGGCAAGTGCATCAACTCCGCATCGATCGATGCGAGAAACTATCTGTGTCAACGCGGGCAGAATGGTGCATCGGCTATGTGTCGGCAGTCTCGGCACGTTGTCTCAGCGTCGACGCCGAGTCTATGGCTGCATCGGTGACGCAAGCCATGATGCATCAATTTTTGGCACCTTTGCTGGGGAACACAAATCAAAGTTTTTCAAAATATATTTATTCATTTTACTTTTTAGTTTTATCGTTAATTTGTATAATTTAGAACAAGTTTTGCCATTTGGTACGTTTAATGTGTTGGTGAGTATATGCTTGGCAGACGATCTCTTCAACTAAACCTTGCACCATTCATCAACAATATTCATCGTCCCAACCCAAGAAGACCAAGACCTATTTCGATACCAGACAACGATTCTTTCATCGCTACTGATTTTGGGTGTGATGAAGTTCCAACAGCTATGGCAAACAGAGCACCTTACATTCCACTGGAGGATCCTGAAATGGAGTTAGTTAATGCATTGAAAAACCAATTACCACTACCTCCACCAAGTCTCAATAGAGATGAATGAGGCACTCAACTTAATCAATTTAGAACTTATGAGCAACCACGAGAGTATTAGGAGAATTTCCAGAGGAACGGAGAAAATAGAAATGTAAGGAGGGATGTTGGGAGAAACAACAATTATGGACGACCCCCTCCTAGGAATGCACATATGGAAGATTGGCTAGATGAACAACGCAACAATTATGATGAAGACAATTTTGAGAGGTTTGAACGTGGGCAGAATTACAATCAAATACTAAAAGACGCGTGAGAGCCTCGACAACGTGATTTGGCGTGCCCACAAGTTGGTCTGTATAGTTCTACAATTATTTTGGGACATCATGCGAGAGAATTTGAGCTAAAAACACATATTATTTCACAACTTCCGACATTTCATGGTCTTCAAAATGAAGACCTGTTATAATTTTTACGAGAGTTTTATGCTGAAGTGAGTAGAATACCATCTAATGGACTCGATCTTGATGACCTAAAAATGATTTATTTCCCAAGTGTCCTAAAGGATAAAGCGAAGGTATGGCTTCTATCTTTGGAGCCAAGATCATTGACAACATGAAAGATGGTGAGTGACAAGTTTGAGAGTCAGTACTACTCTGCTTAAACTACGGGGCATTTGAGGCGACAAATAGCTAATTTTGATTAGCGAGATGGAGAACTTTTTCATGAGGCATGGGAGCGCTACAAGGCTTTATTTAAAGCATGCCCACTGCATAAAAATACACAGGGCATGGTAAATCAATTCTTTTATGATTGATTAATGCTTTTATTTAAAAGTCAAGTGGAGATAGCTTCTAGAGGAGATTTCAGAGATTTGAATGCTACACAAGCTAAAAATATTTTTGAGAAGTTGATCAAAAAATCAAGGCAAACCAACTCTTGCCCTCGTAAATTGAAGGTGAATGAAGTAACTATTTTCGAGAAGGGAAGCGAGAAGAGTATTGAGGAGTTAGTTAGGGAGATGGCTAAAGAAGTGGCAACCATTAAATCAGAGCAAATTAATTAGAGATCAACAAGATCACCAATTGAAGTTTGTATTCAATGTGGTGCACCAGGGCACGTGGCAGTTATGTGTACCATGGAATTCTACAATGAACAACAAGCAGATGTTAACGTTGTCCAAAATTACCAAAGTTAACAACCGCCTACAGGATATAAATTTACTAAGAATTACAATCCTTACTCAAATACGTATAACCTAGGATATAGTGATCACCCTAATCTTAAATATGGTGCGGAAAATCAGAATTACAATTCAGCACCAACATTGGCTACATCACAACACACGCCTACTCAACCACCGAACAAGTTTCCATCAAAAGGATCAATTCCTGTTCAAACGCAACCACATAACCCATTTTTGTTATGGAAGTAAAGCCAAGTTGCTGAAACCATTAAGAATCGAGATGGACTTACGCAAGTTAGAGAAAAAGTCAAAGAGCTTACCAAAACTATGAATGAGATTGCCAAGACCGGGCTCGAAAGTTCTACTGGCCTAAAAAGATTAGAGATAATGGTTGGACAACTACCGGCCTCCATGGACACACCATTAGAAGAAAAAGATAGGCTTCTGAGCCAACCAAAGCAAGCTTCAGTAGTTCATATACTCCGTAGTGGTAAAGAGACCGATAACGGGATAGTTGACCAAGATAATGAGAAAAGTAAAAAAGACACAAGTGAGATGCCGACTCCTTCAAAGGAAGAAATTCCTAAACTAGTTGATCAAATGCACAAGTCATCCAATAGATACGTCCCTGGATCTATCAAAGGGATAATTCTGAAAGAAGTTTTTACTTAAGATGATGTTCCTAAATCCTCACAACAAACGCAGTTGACAACACCAATTCGAGATAAAGTTCCTTTTCCAAATCGCTTGCGTCCAGCTAAAGAAAATAAATAATTCATAGAATTATATAATTTACTGAAGAATGTCAATATCAACCTAACTCTTTTAGATGTAATAAAGACAATGTCAGCTTACGTGAAATTCTTCAAAGAACATGCTTCGAGAGAATCGGGGCGTACACGAACATATAAATAGTTGGAGATATAGAGATGGAGGGAAACAACAAACAAATCCACACTACATAAATTAAAGATCGACTCCACACTTTATACATGAACTTTAAGATTATACGTTATTGAATACTTTTTTGTACACTACATTATTGGTAAATGTATAAATGTGCTACTAATTTGGGATGGATGTTGTATTTTGTGTTTGCGTGTCTCATGAAGGGAAACATGTTGAACCTTCCAAAGAAATTGATATGTAAAGAGTTTCTTTTAGATTGTCTCAAATCTGCAGCTAGTTCCTCTACTTTTTAATTCTTTTAAGATTAGTAATTGCTTAAAAATGTACGAAATGTTTTATTCTCTGTAGCAGATTAGTATGTCCTCCGAAAGTACAAATTTTTATTGTGTCATCTGCTACTATGTATAAAATATACTCGATCACTTGCGAAGAGGAGAATTCTCTCATTCTTGTTCTTGTCCATTTTTCTCTTATTATCATATCATTAGTTCATGACATTGATTAACACGAAATTGTCTTGATTTTAGTAGGTAATTTAGTTAGTTTTTCTTATTATTTTTGGTATAAGTTGGGTAGTTTAAGCTTATTTTAATATAATTACTTCCAACTTACTTTACCACATTTTTATCTTAATTTATGTAAATAGGTGATTATTCTCTATATTTCACCTTATAGCTAAGTAACTGGAGGAGCTCAGCACGTAAAAGATTTTAAAGATTGATGATCGAGAGACAAAGATCGAGTTTTCCAGCAAAAAAGTAGCAATTTTTAGAGTTAATGTTATACCTAGCGGTAACCATAACCGCTAGCCCAACCGTTAGGAAGCAACAAAGAGGTTTAGCGGTGCACTTAACTGTTACACCATAACCACTACCTCTACCATTAGGGAAGAACAGAGACTCAAAAAGAAGACCTAATGGCAACCTTAGCGGTAACCAATTACCGCTAAGCATTACCATTATCGAGCCCAGTAACCGACCTATTTGACTTGTCCTCCAAGATTCCAGAATTCAATAAATACCATACTATTAATCCGACTTTGGGGGTGTAAGGGTCATTATAAACTTACCATAAACCAATCCTAGGGTTAGGAAACTCATTTTCAACACCAAACAACATAGATTAGGAATATAGATCAAAGATTCGAAGGTTGCAAGTCTCAAAATTCCATCCGATAGCACGCAACCCATTTTTCGACCAAGATATACCGTTTTCTTCGAAGTAGCTGGAGAATTTTCAGCACTTATTTGATTTAATAAGTACTCTAATCCTTTTTATTGTTTTTCTTAGTTTAATCTTCATAGTTCAAGCATTGGATAATTGTTTTTACTTGATGTTCTTGAGTTAATTTATGAACTTTGTTTCATTGAACAATCAAGTTAGTAGTTTTCAATCTCAATTTATTCTATCTGATTCTCGTTGGGATATTTAGGATTTGAACTCATTAATGATATTATGAAATTTGTTTGATTCTATTTAATTTCGTTTATGATTCATGATAATGATTGCTTTAGGTTAGTAGATTTTGCTTATGCTACTTAGATGCGTTTATGCTACTTATGCTACTTGATTTCGTTTATGATCTTTGATTACCACTGCATTTTAAATTTAGATTGCATTACCACTGTGTTTTAAATATTAGATTGAATTGCTCATGTATAATTTCTTAGTTCTTAAGCTTAGATATTAAGTGTTGTATTGATTAAATTTATGCTTTTAAATTCTAGTTGGTAAATTTAGTTAAGTTAATTAGTCTTAAAGTTTATGCTCTTGCATTTATTCTTAGTTGTTAATAAAAAAAAAACCAAAAAAAATATTTTAATTATGTGTTTTGAGCAATTATATAAGATCCAATTTTTGTTGTCCTTGAGAGACGATTCGAGTCAACTTTCCACCTAAAAGTGTCATCGTACTCTTGCGAGCAAGCTTGGATGTTTTTAAAATAAATATATATAAACGAGGTGCATAAAAGCTTGGTTCAAGATTTTGGTGCCATTGCCGAGGACAACAATGATTAATATGAATTTGTCTTGATTTTAGTTAGTATTTTAGTTCATTTTTGTTATTGTTTTTGGTGAAAGTTGGATAGATTGAGCATATTTTCACATTTTCTTATCTCCTACTTGTTTACCGTATTTTAATTATAATTAATTATTTTTATGTTTATTTTAGATATTTTGAGGTATTTAGGTTTGGACGTAGTCAAGAATGGGCAAACGAGTAGAGTTTCGGCGAAAACGGGCCGCGATTTGAAGAAATGACAGTTTTGGGCCTTCTAGAAGGGATGTCTCTGGGCCCAACCGGTATAGAAGGTTGGGCTGGCAGCACCTCCTGATTCTGGGCCTTCTAGAAGGGTCGTTTCTGGGCTCAACCGGTATGGAAAGTGTTGAACGTCCTAAAAGGGGCGGAAACCCTAATTTTGACCCATTTTCCAAGCCACCTACACCTATAATTGTTAGAATAGGGTGATCAACAAGCCAACTTGTGGCTGTGGTCTGACCATTCTCTTGTAATACAATCGTTTTTATTCGAAATAATATCCTTTATACATATTGGCATTCCATATCTTTTATCCCATGCTAGTTGCATAGGTATGGTCCTGATGAAGTTATTTTATTACGGTAGATTGGTCTAGCAGAACCGTGAGATAATCTAGCACGTAATGTAACTCGTCGAACTTGTTCCTAGTCATAGGGTTACGCCATAATGAGGATACAGGCCTTTCCCGTTAAGACTAGTACTTAGTGTATGTGGACCGCGTCTCATCGGTCATGGTGTCTGGACATCGACATACATAAGTAGGTGCTCATATGATGAGTTCACTGAACTCCCTCACCTAGAAATCTCTAAGTGGTTCCCACTCATCGAGTAGATGATTTCTATGATATAGCGTACAAGATTAATCCTTAAGACCCAGACCTCACCGTGACTTCACTAGAGGACAGGCTATGTTGTGACCTGTCTCTGTGTCTCCTTGGAGGCCGATCAAAAGGGGCAACGTTCGCATAGTCGGGAATCTAGTGGGAAGTCTGTGCATGGTAGTAGGGGATTCGGACGCATGATAAGTCATGGATGTCCTGTGTGTTCTGATGGTGATATAATCCTCGGAGTCTCTGGCCAGAGCTGATAGTGGGGTGTTTAGAGAAATGTGTTTCTCTAAGTCACACACGAATGGATTATCTTGAACCTAAAACGTACACACAGTTATTGAACTAGAAAGAGGTCTCGATGAACCAATACCTCTTGTTCAATCGGGACATAGATCGCGAAGGGATCGTACTGTACATATAAGCTATATCACAAGGTTCTTGCAGGCACTTCATTTGTATCTAGGGAATTATGATGCGTAGTTGCTAGGCGCCTCTCATAATTCGTTGGGTTCTGGTTTGACCAGTGATTAAGTAAAATGAGTTTTATTTAATCAGGGACTCTAAGGGAGGAGTTCATATAAGAACAATATGTTGTTCGAATCACAATGTGTTGTGAACCCACYGCTAGCTTACACCTGAACCATTGAGGGTCACACCACGTGTTTCCTGATTATTGAAAACGACAGTTAGAAATTAATTGTTAATTTTAGCATTTGTTAGATGTCAATATGATTGAATCTAAATTTCATAATTGTGATTATAAATTGAGAAAAATACGAGAAGGTTATTCTGGACACGAAAATATAATTGTTATATTTTTCGAAATTATCGTTTGTGAGAAATGATTTAATTTCGATGGGGTTTTTAATTTAAAATAGGGTCGACCCAATAAATCGTTTAAAGTAATTGGGCCGGTTTATTAAATCAAGGAGGCTTGTTTTTATTTGGGCTTAAGTTTTTATTTCTTTTTAATTTGGCCCATATCCGTCATAAGCCCACTTGGCTTTTATTTTCTTTTAAAAGGTCCATCCGCCTTTTTCTTTGGGCTTGTGGACAAAAGCCCACTGGGTTTTAACAAATAAAATAAAATAAAAAGAGAATAAAAACCTTGGTAGAATACGGTTTTTAGAACAAGAAAAAAGAGTTTTTTTTTGAACAGCTCTCTTAAAAATACAGAGACGGAATTTGTTTCGTAAAAACCCTAACCCTACCAGCCGTCCACCTTCCTCCGGCCGCCGTCACTTGCCGTCGGCCGCCGTCGCACCGAATCGTTCGGTCCTCGTTGTCGTTTTCAATCCCTCGACGGATCTAGTGCTCCGTCGTAAGGACGTCAGGAAATACGGTGTGTGACACCGATTTTTCGGAGCCGCCGGTTTTCAGCCGCTTCACCACGTCGCCGGAGCGCTCGCCTCATCGCCGGAGTGTTCTTCCCGTACGCACGGCCGCTGTCTAGCTTCGCCGGAGAGCCTGCTGCCGAACACCGCACCGGAACCTGTGTCTGTCGTCGTCTTGTCGAGTCGAGGACAGCCTCCCCGACAGCCCTTGCTGCACCGCCGGAGTGTCACGCGATTGCCGGCTGTCCGCACCCCGACAGCGCCCGTCGCGCACCTGAACCAACCGGTTCTGCCATCGCCGGAGCTCCGAGCTTCGCTCCTCCTCTGTTGCAAGGTGATACATTGGCTTGTATATATATATGATATATATGCGTGAGTTTGTATGTGATCTGCAATATATGTATATATGCCGTGAGACAATGTATATGATATGCTGGGTTTTGAATTTGTGCTTGCTGTAGTAAGTACGAATTATATGTGTGTGTTGTATGTTGCAGATGCGTGTATGTTTATGTATGCTTCATATATATGTGTTGTTTAATATATATAATATATGTGTGTGCATGTAGTAAGTGTGCTGCATATGTTGTATAAATATATATAAACATATTATAAGTTGCTTGCATGAAGGGTATAGGCATGCATGACTTTTGTGATATAATATGTAAATATATATTTGTTATATATATATTAATGTTATTAATATGATAATATATGTTTATAATGCTGATTATATAATGTATAATTATAAATATATGATTAATATATTAATATATATATAATTGTTATGTATATGTTAATATATTAATATATATATATATATATATATATATATATATATATATATATATATATAATTGTTATATATATAAATGTTTAATAGAAACGGATCATGCTTATTCGATTTTACGAAAATTGAATTATTTCTATTTATTAAAAGTAATTAAAACATTGTTTGAATTAATTGATTATAAAATCGGACCGTCGTCAATTGAATTCGATTCAATTAATTTAACATTCAAAAAATTTTGTTTTCCGCTGCGCGACGGTACCACCGATTCCCAACAATAAATACCCCCCACCCCTCACATTCGAAAATACACATTATTCCTAGGGTTTTTAAGGCCTTTTGGGGGTTGACAACCCCAAGAGTGCCATTTTATTTTCTTAGTTTCTCTTAATAATTCTTAGTTTTAAATTCTTAYACTTTAGATTAATTTAGATTCAAGATTTCGTCGTGGAACGCTGCTATTTTCTTCGTTTAATTAGTAAGTACTTATATCTTATGCTCTTTAATTTAGTTCACATGCTTTCAATTAGTTTAATTAAATCTTTTAGAATAATTATTGTTTCCATGACGAATTGTGATTATGATTGTGTTGGGATTGTGATGTTGAGATTGATTATTATTATTAGCTAGATTTTATGGGTCTAGAGTCTAGATTCGTTGTGAACCATCAATTGGGAACTCTCAAGCGATCGTAGAGACGAATCAAAGCTCTAGAACCCTAGTTTTCTTAAATCGTTTTAAAAATCTTTTAATTAATTTTCTCTTAAAATAAGTAATTTCTAGATTTAATTTAATTMCTCATAGTTTAGATAATTTTTAGATTTAATTAATTAGTTCATAGTTTAACTAATCCTTAGATTTAATTTATTACTCTTAGTTTAATCTTTAGTTCTTAAAATAATCAAACAAACCCCCCTTGTCCGCGTGTGTAGATTAGTTTTATTTTTATTTTCTTATTCGTGAAAACAAACACAAAACGAACTTCCGAATCTAGCCTTCCTCTGAGATCGACATGAGTCAACTTACCCACCTACAAGTGATCCCGTTCTCTTGCGGGCGAACTTTTTAAAATTGACAACTTTAAATAAAAATAGGTGCGAAAAAGTTCGAATCAAACAATAAGAAGTCAAAGATTTTTGTTCGTTTTATTTTATTTTGTCATTGATTTATATAATTGCACTTGGTTTGGATTTTTCCACTTGGTACGTTGATTTGTTGTTGAGTTTATGCAAGGTAGAAAATCACTTCAACTCAATCTTGCACCATTCATTGACAAAATCCATTGTTCTAATCAAGTGAGACCAAGGCCCGTTTCTGATTCCGAAAGCATTTCCTCAATCACTACCAATTTTGTGTGCGACGAGATTCTCGAGACCATGGCGAGAATAGCGAATAATGGAGATGGCCACAATGAGTTAATTGATGCTCTAAATAATAGATTACCTTTACCTCTCCCACAAAGAAATAGGGGAGAATACAGAAGCGAATTGCAATGTTTAGTGGGCCCAATCCAACTAAGAGCCTATTGGGCGGAGCAACAACAAGGACACAAGAATAGAGGGAGAAACGAATGAAACTTAGAGAACTTACACGATAATTATTCTGAAAGACCTCCCCATCGACGAGAGAATGTGGATAAGTGGCTTGATGATCAAGACATTCGTAATTTTGATGATGGGAGCGAATACGATGAAGTTTATGCGAATAATAGGGAGAGAGCACCAAGGTATGCTCGAGCACCTCGACAGCGTGATTTAGCACATCCGAAGGTTGTGCCTTTTGGTTCTGCAATTGTTCATAGACCAACCACAAGAGAAGTGGGTATTAAGCCACATCAAATTAATTTACTTCCAACTTTCCAAGAAAATGCTCATGAAGACCCTTTGACGTACCTACAAAGTTTTATTGATGAAGTGAGAAGATTTCCGACTATGGGACTTCACCGCGAGGAGTTTCAAATGATTTGTTTTTCCTATAGCATGAAAGACAAGGATAAGACATGGCTAATTTCTTTAGAGCCAAGGTCATTGATTGATTGAGAGATGATAAGTGTGAAGTTTATTAATTAATAATATTCGGCCCAAACGACGGGATATCTTTGAAGGCAAATTGTGAGTTTCGATCAGTTACGGGGAGAATTATTTTATGGGACATGGGAGCATTACAAGACACTTTTACAAGAATGCCCCACCATAAATACTCCCCAGAGATGGTCAATCAATTTTTCTTTGATGGTTTATTGAACATGGGTAAAAGTCAAGTTGAAATAGTGTCCGGAGGAGATTCAGGAGATTTAACGGCCTTCGAGGCAAAAAGAGTGTTGGAGAAGCTGAGCAAAAAATCTCAAAAAACTAGCTCCCAACCTCAGAAACTCACGGTAAATGAAATTCTGGTGACAGAGAAAGTGGACAAAAGAAGATCGATGAGCTGCTAAAGGAGTTGGTTAATAAGGAATTGGTAGCATTGAAGACGGAGCAAATGAGCCAAGCCTTTACAAACAAAGCACCTATAGTTTGTGCACAATGTGGAACACCCAGACATTCAGTGAACGATTGTACAGCCATATATGAAGAAGAAGATGTGGAAGGTGTTCACGCAATCCAAAGTTTTCAAAATAAACCCCCCACTAGGTATACATATAATCCAGGATTGCGTAATCATCCTAACTTCAAGTTTGGCCCTGGGAGTCCGAACTACGTGCCTTTTCCTCAGTAGACGGATCCTCAATATTTACCACCACCACCATAATACAAATATCCACCGAAGGCACCACCACCTACTCAAGCTCAACCAAGCGATCAATTATTGGTGTGGTAGCAAAACCAAGTCGATGAGACTATTAGGGACTGAGATGGACTCATTCAAGTTAGAGATGAGGTGAAAGAGCTTACTAAGACTATGAATGAAATCATGAAGAGCACTCTTGAGAGCTCAACTGGTCTGAAGAGACTGGAGTTAGTGGTTGGTCAATTGTCAGCCTCTATTGCCAAATTGTCGAATAAGAAAGATAGACTTCCGAGCCATCCAGAGCAAGCTTCGGTAGTTCACATCCTTCGGAGCAGAAAGAATGTAGATAATGGAGTAGAAGATCTAGAAGAGGAAGAGAAAGACGAGCTAGAAAAAGTTCCAACAACGGTCTAATCCAAAAATGACAAACCCAAACAAGTGGACCGAATGCATAAATTGCCGAACCCATATATTCCTGGGTCTTTGAAGGGGAAACTCTCAAACCAAGTCCCAGTTCGCCGATAAAAGATGATCCCAATAAACAAGCGATTCCACAGCCCAAGTAGTCAGTGGATGCATTTCGCGAAGTTCCTTTTCCTAGTCTCCTGCGACCAGCTAAGGAGAATAAAAGGTTTATAGAACTATATAATTTGTTAAAAAATGTTAATATTAACCTCCCCTTTCTAGATGTGATCAAGACGATGCCAACCTACGTGAAGTTTTTCAAAGAGTTAGCATCAAGAGAGAGGCGCTTGGCAGCAAATCAACATGTAGCTTTGACTAAGGAAGTAAGTGCAATAATCAAGAAGCCATTGCCACCTTAGGATCAAGACCAAGGTAGTTTCTGCATTACTATTTCATTGGCGAATGAACAAACAACAAGAGGAATGTTAGATCTTGGAGCAGGAATCAATCTGATGCTTTATTCCTTATTTAGGGAGTTCGATCTTGGAACATTGGAGCCTAACACTATGAGACTATAATTGGCTGATCGATCGATTCGATAGCCTTTGGGTATTGTTGAAGATGTTTTGCTGCAGGCTGGTGAGCTTGTAATTCTTGTTGATTTTGTGATCTTGGATGTTGGTGAGGTGCCGAGCGAGAGCAAGGAGCATAGCATTTTATTGGGATGTCCGTTTATGTCGACTTCCCATACTTTAATTGATGTACACAAAGGAAGAATGGAGATGACCGTGTTGAGCAAATCAGTGACATTTTCTCTAAAGGACATTCATAACACCCCTTCCCCTTTTATGCAAGACGATTGTTCATTTATTGATCTTATTGCATCATGCGTTTATGAATTGAAGGGTGTGACCATTTTAGATGACTTAAGCACCGAGGATGACGCCGAATTTTCAAGCAGAATGGCGGAAATTTTGGAGATTGACCTAAATGATATTGCTGACGGGTATGTAGATTTTGAAGAATTTAACCTAAATGACATTAGCTAATGTTATACAAATTAATATTTTAAATTTAAAATGAACAAACTCTAATACTTATTCTTTTTCATTTTTACTTGAGTTTATTTTGGTATAATAAATTATATTCCAAGTTTGTTAAGATTCTTTTTATTTCATTTACTCCAGATTTATTCTGATTCTGCTGAAGCCAAGATTCCAGCTGTTTTGGACTACTTGGGAACCATAATTGAGGTATGATGTATCAACTATGTATCCCGTTTATTTTTTTCCTGAGAATGCATTAATATCAATCTGAAATGAAGCTCAAATATTCATTAGGTTTCCTCCATCTTCCCCTATCAACAGTTCTCAATATTGTGTCAAAATGGCCATCATAGTTTTAAACTGGACCAGAAAAATATCTTGCTATTTAGTTGTAAATGGAATCATTGAATTGAGTTTTCTCCTCAGTAGAAATGATTTCTATATAACTAGAAATTATAATAGTAATTCAGGAATATGACTTGGAGTCTTGAGAAGCTTCTGTGAGGCAGAGCTTCTTTGGTCAATACAATCAGTTATTTCAGAATCTGATTTTACGCTTTTGTTAGGGTTGTGTCGGTTGCAAATTTTCATCTGAAGGAATTATTAAATTGGGTAGTGCAGTAGTCGTAGATAGTATATTCGATCATACAAAACTTTATTGGTGACCCAGATTTATGCATGACTTATCACATGTTTTTGAATCTGGAATAATATATGGGTTGAGTGCTCTTAAATCATGGACTGCATCAGGGTAATTTTGGATATAATACCATTTTTAGGGACAATAAATTGCAGCTCTGATAATAAGGGTTAACTGAAGGTTGAATATTATTCCACCGGCTTTTCTGTGAATTATTCTTTGCTCTTTAGGCCGTTCAGTAAGGCCTTGAACTTTTAGTGTGTGTGTAGTTGTTTTTGGAGTCACCCCATTTTTTTCATCAAGGTGTTGCTTGTTTTGATTCTGTATGTAATTGCATTCAGTTTTTTTGACTCAGCGGTTAGAGTATCGCTTTCATACGGCGAGAGTCATTGGTTCAAATCCAATAGTAGGTAAAACTGACCGAAACCCCTGCTTTTGCRAGCATGACAGCAAGCACGGACTGGCAGCAAGGAGTCATGATCAAAGCATCGGTTGCTTCCACTTGTGGCCTTCTTCGACTGCCTTGACACCAACATATCAAGGAATCCCACCTCTTCCACAAGTAGGTGGAGACCAGGAGGGTCGGAAATTTGTACGCGGGAAACCTTTCAATCTTTACCCAAGAATAGCGTAGCTCTTCTCGCTTAGCTATTGTCATTTTATGTAGGAACTCAATAGCCCTCTCTATCTAGCAAGAAGGAGAGGTAGGAGGTTTAGCGAAAACGCTTTTGGCAATTATCGCTGGGTCTTTTCCGGCTTCGTTCCTTGCCTCACCCTGAGAGGGAACCTTAGTGATAAGGAATGCCCAGATATCCGAACAGAGCTTTTAGATCCACGCTAACGACCAGCTATTCTTGAGGAATCCTGCAACAAGATGTTCATCTCCAACATACGACGATTGGCTGACCTGTGGTGGAATGGGGCCTAATCTTTTATGGTTTCAGGTATCCTTGGGATAGAAGTGAGAAAGCATTTYTTTCACAGGCTGGCTCCTCCTCCCGCGGGAGAAGCAGGTCCTCAGGGTTGGCTCGTATCTCATCCGGGAAGCTCGTCATATCAAATCAGAGCAGGAAGAACGAGCCCAACAATTCCACTATTCTTCTTCTACCAAGAAATTGATGGGGAATACGGAATAGAGGGTCGACCTACCTCAGGGCGTGACGGACAGTCTGTTCCGTCAGAAAAAGATTCTATTTCCATTTCAGTTTTTTTGACATTTCCATTTCTCATTCTTGCTCATTGTCCCATAATAAGTTGTTCAGGCAGGTTGCAAGTTTCTAATATTTGCGCATCATCAACCAATGATTGACTCAATACACAAGTTTCTTCTGGTAAGATCCTAAGTTCCTATTAAAATGAAGTCACATATGCTCATATCATATTTATTTTGTCATTTGCGCAGAAGAAGAAGGTTGGATGCATAAGGATTGATGGCAGCACACCAGCAGCATCAAGACAATCTTTAGTAATGGAATTTCAGGAAAATGATTCGGTGAAAGCTGCAGTGGTATTGCTTATTTATTATTATTATTATGATTTTTAATTAGTGTTCTATTGTTGTTTCGCTATTTTCCTCCATGCAGTATAACTTCTGATTATGGTTGTGCAGTTGTCCATCAAAGCTGGAGGCGTTGGCTTAACATTGACAGCAGCAAGCACAGTGATCTTCGCAGAATTATCTTAGACTCCAGGGGACATGATTCAAGCTGAAGATCGTGCTCATAGGATTGGTCAGGTAATATTTGACTCGTACACTTTGATATTCCTTGGGGCTTTGCCATCTAAATCTATATTTGGGTGGTTTAATATTCTTGGGTGGTTGGGGATTTTCAGACGTCGAGTATTTGAAGATTTCCAAAATTTTGATTTTGTGGTGTTTTAAAGCTGTTTCATATATTTTAGTCCGGGATAATTACAAAAAATACCTTTGAGGTACAAAAAAACCAAGCTAACTTTCAAAAGTACAAAAATACCCCTGAGGTCTGTTTCAGCTTCAAAATAAAGGGCTAATTGTAATATTTTTATTGATATGAGGGGGGTTTTGAAATGTTTTTTGGTTTTGATGGGGGATCTCAGGGGTATTTTTTGTAATTTAAAAGTTGGGTTATTTTTGTAATTAAATCAAAACTCTAGGGTACTTTTTGTAATTAACCTTTTCTAGGGCCTCCCTTATCTCTTTGCAAGTCATCTTCGACAAATCTTTGCACAATTAATATCCTCATTTCTGGAATTTCTGATGTTTGAGTTATTTAATGTTCTTTTGGACAAGCTTTTGTTTTGGATGAAAAGTGCTGCTTTTGTAGGTCGCATCAGTCAATATATACTATTTGTTAGCAAATGATACGGTCGATGATATTATATGGTACTTTATGTTTTTCCCTCTTTTTTATATAAGCCACTTAACTTGTATAAAAGAGTAGAAATATTAATTAGACAGCAGTAACTCGGATGACTTCTTTCAGGGATGTCCTTGAGAGCAAATTGGAAAATCTTGGTCAGGTACTTGTCCTTTCACATTTGAGTTACTGTTAATGTTGCTCAATCTTATGTGCATTCTCGAATGATGACATTGCTTTACCCTTTGAAACGCCATTTTGGATTAGGTGCATTAGGGACAAGCCTCAACACTTGGCAATATACTGGTAACATAATTACTCTACATTATTTGCACTTTTTCCTATTGCAAATGCCATTGTTTTCATATATTTCTTCTATTGCTGATGTGAACATTTCTCCGGATTACAAGATCGAGACATAAAAAGTAGTTGCAACTTAAAGAACTCAACACCCGGATCAGTTGACTGTGCACTCCATGAGAGAGTCGATAAATAAAAGTATCCCGAGTCAACTGTAAGTTTTCAGAGAAAGGCCTACACTCGCCCCTATCAGCCCATACTTCAAAATCGCTGAAATAAACAATTTTCAATATTAAAATATCATAGATCAAATGTACCGATAAGAAGAAAAATCAACGACGTAAATAAATAAAATGCATATAAGCCTATGATTCTAAACTAAAAAACATGCACAATTTTCTACTTATCAAATCCCCCACACTTCAATTCTTTCTTGTCCTCAAGCAAATAAATAGTACAAAACATGGGCAGCACAAATTTTAAAACGAAAGCAAACATGAAAATCATCTTGACAATTTGATCAACAAATACCACATAGGATCCACGACTTACTCACCGAATACACTCGAAACTCTAAAGTGTATAGGCTAAATATATATGTGAACTCTCACGTCAATATACATTAGGTTTTTGCCATAAGCTTGCACAAATCTATCACGCTACAAAAGCATAAAAATCCAAGGGCTGCAGGGATTGTAATGGGGCTTAGGTAAGGTTAGATAGGGGATAAGAGAACAATAAAACCAAAGAAATTGTAAACCCTCCTAATACATACTACTGACTCCTAAAAAAATAAATAAAAATTACATGTACATTCATCCTTATGAATGAGCCCATACTAAGGCAAAACACTCCTTATCTCCCCACACCCGAATAAGAAATTTGATGGATCATTGATTAACAAATCAAAGCCCATAGAACCGTTGACGACTCCAGCCCATTCATGGCGTGGGCCGATGGATCTTCTTCCGGGAAATATACATCAGTATCAGATTTTGTGAATGATTCGCTTTTCTTTCCTTCTTCTGTTTTTCTATTTTATCTTTTCTTTGTTTTTTTTCCTATTTTTCTTCCCTGTTTTTCTTCATTTTTTAATGGCCATAGGGTCTAAGAGAGGAAATAATAAAAAACCTATTAAGGTATAAACTAAAATTAACAAAAACCTAAAAGCTATGAATTAAAATTAATTTAAAAAATGGATAAACAGAGTACACAATTTCTTCGATTAAGGGATCAAATCGGGATAAACCAAGAAAAATGGTATATCATGGCTTGTAACTTGGCTAATATTCAAGAAAAAGGCATAGGCTCGAAATTGACATACTAAGGGATATTTCAGTTAGGTTTTATAAGTGAAAGGCCAAGTTACTAAGAAATTGGTTTTAACCTAAATACCCTTACTTGAATTTAAACGCTCCGTACTTCACTAAATCAATTAATGAAGACGTGTACATCAATGCAAGCTCTAACAGAACCAGCCAAGGTAAGACCACACAATCAAATCATATGTATTATATGCTCATAAGCACAATTGTCACAGAAAAATTAAGGTTATTCATTTTAAATCCAAGTGGTTTGCTAATCAACTGACCCCTTTTTATTTTTTGCTTTTGTATTTTTGTTTTTTACCCTTCAAAATAAACAAACAGGCAAAGAAAACGTGCTAAAACAAGTAAACGTACATCTAGTTTTTTTTGTTTTTTTTTTGAAAAATGCAAACTATAAGTTCAATGCAAATTCAATCTTATGATACAAAATCCACACGAACCATATGATTCTCTCCCAATAATCATCAAATAACTCAATCAACGCAAAAATCAGTTTTTAGATAAATAAGAAAAGCATAGGTTGAGTGTAGAAATCACCGGATCAATGCCGCTGGGAGCGATGACGCCCCTGCATCCCCAAATGTTGTGTCACCAGCTACTCCGTAAGCTCAACCACTTTTGCCTTGAGGTCGCGTTGCCCCTGTTCAAGCTGCTCAATCCTCTTTCGAAAGTCTGCTTCGACATTGGAAATGCCATACGAACTATAGTTATCCTGGGAAGGCTGTGGTACAGGTAGTAACTGCATCAGTTGCACACCGAAAGGTGTTTCTGGAAGTGTTGGCTGAATCATCTTCAGGTAAGAGGAATGGAATACTCAACATTTGGTAAGGGCAGCTCTCGATTTGTTTCGATTATCCACAGGAACGTCCCCTTTTGGTTCTAAAGCACCCCCATTTTAGCCAAAAGGGTTTTATCCAGCTTTTGCACATCACCTATTGGAATTCTTTGTCTGAGATCAATCCCCTCATGTCGGGCTACTGCGGTCACAAATCCACCAACACAAATTCAGATTTGCTTAGAATGTCCATCAAGTGTTTGATAATATCCAATGCCCGGTGACATCAACTGTTAGAACCTTGTTCTGGCTCGTAGATCTTCTCATATCTGTACAGGCCATCAATGGTTGAATATAGCGAAGCACTGGATTTCGTATGTGGGCCAGCCCTCATCAAACAGAGCAGCATTATAGGTAATCAAATTCCAAATTTCACCATCAGATTTTAGATTTTCCTCAAACTCCTCACTAAGGAGACCAAAAACATCAACAAACTTCTCAATACCCCATTCAAATCATTACCACCGTCTCCGCACCTTCAACAAAATGAGGGAACTAAAAAACTCACATGTGAGATCCTCATAAATTTCCCAATTTCCCGTCATAATTTTTCGCCAACTTAACACATCTAACAATTTCATCACATCATCGTAAAGTCTTAAACGCTACAAGAGATCCATATCAACATATATAGAGGGAGTTACCATTCGTTTCTTAAGATTTTTAAATATCCTGGCCTAGTGAACGGAAACGAATGATACGCCATATACCCTCGAGCAAACCACTACTTGACTGGGGAGTGGTCGGAATAGGAGGCGTGGGTGCTGGCAGTGTAGCTTTCTCCTTTGGCGGCTGGGAAGTGGACGGTGATGTTGGCGGCGTCGGCTCATCGACGATCCCACTGAGCGCTGGTGATGATCTAGAATCAGAAACCTTTCTCTTCTTTCCCCCATTTTTGCCATATTTAATTGAATTAACCCCCTGTGATTACACATAGTAGGGCATGACGGTGTCAATTATTGGGGAATCGGCAGTGGTTCGGTGCACACGACGACAACACATCGAAGTGCACAGCGGCCAATAGCGAATCACGACGGTTAGACGTGTGAATCCGGTTAAAACCGGTCAGTTAATTAACCGCCGGTTAATAACCGGCCGGTTAATTAACCGGTTTAGCATTAACCGTAACCTAACCGGCTGCGAACCGGTTATGGTTACGGTTAAACCGGTTAACCGGTGGTTAACCACCGATTTTTTTCTTTTTTTGGAACTCAGTCGATCGACTGTTATTCAGTCGATCGACTTAGTTCCATAATTTTTTTTTTAAAATCGGTTAACCGGCGGTTTAATTGTCGGTTACGGTTAGCCGGTCAGGTTAACCGTAACCTAACCGTCGGTCAACGGTTAACCGTAACCGGTCAACCGGTTAATAACCGGCGGTTAACCTTAACCGGATTAACACCTCTAACGACGGTGGTGAGTTTGTTGAGGTAGGAGTAACGTGACTCTTTGAATTGAATTTTAAAATATCTCGAGAGAAATATGAGTTCATATGAATAAATATGAGTTCATCAACCACAATACAACATAAAAAAATGTAGTTGAATTAAATATAATGAAGAGAAATCAAATAAAATAGTTGAATTCTTATATCATCACTATAAGTCCAACAACTTCAAAATGAAATAAAATTAACCATCGTAATTTGTATTTATTTGTACTTCAAATTAAAAAAATAAGACCCGTCAATTTTATTTAATATAAAAATAAGAAAACAAAAAATAAGAAAAATAAAAAAAATCGGTTGAACCTGTCACAGGTTAACCGATCCAACCGGTTCATGACCGGCTTGGCCGGTTTTCTACTGATTTTTGAATCCACCGATTTTCACATGAAAATCAGACCGGTGTGATGACCAGTTTTCCCGATTGAATCATCAAACCAGCTGGTCCGGTCAGATTTTCAAAAACATGGTTTTGTCTCTTTCTCAAACAATTAAAAACCCCCAATTACTTGGGTCCTGTTTCATCCTCACGATCAAAACCAGCGAAAGGGTAAGTGGCTTCTTTTTTTTATTTGTAGGCCTTATCTCAATTGGGCTTTGTACTTTTTTTTTATACAGACCAACGGCCTAAGTACCGCATTAATACGTACCGCATTAACTAAATCTAAAAAAAAAAAGATAAAGTAATCCTATCTGTAGCATGAAAGCTCTGTAATTCTCATGATCTCAATCAAAGAGTTTATAAAGAAATCGCGTTTATTTTATAAGCGCGGATTGGCCAACAAATCTCAGTTGTATGTTAAAATGACATCGTTCCTTTTTTCTAGCAAAACGACACTGTTTTGCCAGCTATATAACAATTTAACAAAACAGAACCGTAGATTACGACCTCATGCTGCGACCTCAGTGATCTCATATTTCATCACCCCCCGTCAAGTTGGAGCATGATGAAAATCCATCAGGAACAACTTAGATACAAGAAGAATAAACTGTCCACAAGGTAGGGTTTTTGTTAGGAGATCAGCGAGCTGATGTGCAGAAGAAACATGGCGAAGTAAAACAAAACCCTCCTTGAACTTCTCTTGAACCACATGACAATCAATTTCTAGATGTTTAGTCCGTTCATGAAAAATAGGATTGACAGCTATGTAGATTGCCGCTTGATTATCACACCACAGAGGTATAGGTAAAGCAGATCATAGATCAAGGTCGCGAGCTAAAAGAAATAGCCAAAGTAGCTCATAGACTGTAGCTCCCATTACACTATATTCTGCTTCTGCTGAAGAATGAGAAACAGTGGTTTGTTTCTTACTCTTCCAAGATATCAAACAAGAAACACAATAACCTGTGATTGACCTCCTTGTATCTTTGCAAGCTGCCCGATTTGCATCACAATAGGCCTCAAGGTGCAATGAAGAATCAACTGAGTAAAAAAGACTAAGAGAAGGAGAGCCTTTTAGACATCTCAGAACTTGAAGAGCAGCTTGCCAGTGAGAGGTAAGAGGATTGTTCAGGAATTAGCTTAGTTGCTGAACAACATAAGTAACATCAACTTTGGTTAAATTCAAGTATAGCAACCTCCCAATTAACCTCCTATATTTAGCTGGATCATCCAAAGGTTGACCATAAAAACTAGCGAGTTTAAGCCCCTGAGGAAATGGAGTTGAAGAAGCATCACAATCCTCCAATCCCATATCTGCAAGGATATCCAAAATATATTTTCTCTGTTAAAGATAAGTTCCCTTATTTCCTCTAGCAATCTCCATGCCCAAGAAAATTTTTGCAAACTCAAGATCCTTAATAAATTCAGCATCCAAATATGCTTTAAGGGAATAAATCAGTGTCTCATTGGAACCAGTGATAAGAACATCATCCACATATATCAACATTGCAACAAAACCCTCAGCAGAATGATGAGTGAACCAAAAATGATCCATTTTAGACTATACTAACCCAAAGAGAACTAGTTTTTTGCATAGTTCATTATTCAATTCCTTGGAAGCCTGTTTAAGGCCATATAGACTCCTCGTTAGCTTGCAAACACCACCCCTTTTAATCCCTCCCTGCATATCCTAGTGGTGGCTTTATAAACCTCCTCATTGAGATGTCTATGCAGGATTGCATTATTAACATCTAACCAGAATAGTGGCCATTTATGGACAGTTGCAATGGCCACCAGAAGTCTGACTGTGACTAACTTCACCACAGGAGAGAAATAATAAAAAAAAAACCACCCCTTCAATTTGATTGTTGCCTTTAGCCACCAGGCTTGCCTTATATCTTTTGACCTCTCCATTGACCTTTCTTTTCACCTTATATACCCATTTCCATCCAATAGCCTTCTTTCTAGGTGGAAGAGATATAATAACTCAGGTATTGCTCTGATCCAAGGCTGTTAGTTCTTGATCCATTGCATGTATCCAATGAGGATGCAGACAAGTTTCCTCGTAGCTCACTGGTTCTTTGTTTATAGCAATGTTAGCAAGAAAAGTGACAAAATTATAGATAAATTGCATAGGTTGATGTAGAACTGGTGTAGTTGCTGACTGGCAAATATAGTCTTAATGCCATCTAGGTCAAACATGTTCTCTAGTACTTTTTCAGATATTTATGACTACATTTGCAGGAGGCTCAGCAACAGGAATATGTACATCTTCAAATGAAGATTCTTCAAAAATAGGTAGAGGAGTGAGGTCGCGGTCAGAGATATCATTCTCAGCTTAAAAGGGAAAAACATCTTCTTGAAAGATAACAACCCTGGAGACTAAGACATTAGAAGTGCTTAGGTCATATAGGAGATATCCTTTCTTTCCAGTCACAAAACCCAAGAAAATGCACTTGTGAGACCTGCTATCTAATTTTGATTTGTATTGATGAACATTTGCTGCATGAACCAAGCATCCAAAAGGCTCAAGCCTATCATAATCTGCAATTGTGCCAACTTAGACCAGAAGTGGGCAGTCTATTTATGACAAAAACATCCATTAAAACAGCGTAACTCTTAAAATTTTGAGGTAGAGCTGACTGAAACAACAAAGATTTGGAGATCTCCTATAAATGTCTATGTTTCCTTTCTATTAATCCTTTATGTTGTGGAGTGTAAACACAACTGCTTTGATATATTACTCCATTTTCTTTAAAGAAAGACTGGCATTCATGACTCGTGAACTATGTTCCATTATCACTCCTAACCCCTTTAATCTTGATTCCAAACTGAGTTTGCACCATCATAGCGAAGTTCTTTAGCAAACTGACCACCTGACCCTTATTATTCATCAATGTTTCCCTGGTATTCCTACTGTAATCATTTATTATGGTCAAAAAATAAGGAGTACCTGTAAGATTAGCTTCCCTGCTTGGCCCTCATATATCGATATGAATCAAATCAAACACCCTCTTTGTCTGAATTGAGCTGGTTGGGAAAGGTTATCTGTGTTGTTTAGCCTTAGAACAGGTGTCACAGAACTTCAACTTCTGTATGACCTCATCAGTGATAGAGCTCTTCAGAAAAGGAACATGTAAAAGAGTGTTAGGAGAAGCATCCTAGACTTTTATGCCAAATCTTAATTGCTATGGTGCAGAGATTTACAAGTAGGGTTAACTGACCATCCAAAACATACAATCTTCCTAACAATCTCCCCTTCACCAAGACTTCACCATTTGTAGCATCTTATAATGTACAGTGAGTGGAGTCAAAGATGCATTTAACCTTTGAGATGTTGCATAATTGTGCAACTGATAGCAAATTGTACTTGAAGAATGGAATGTACAGAACATCAGTAAGTGTAACTTTATCACAAATATGTACAGTTCCAGTATTCACCACTAGTTTGGTGATCCCATCTGGAAAATGCACCATCAGTGGAGTGTTGAGTTCAGTCAAATCAATCATGAGATCAGCATTAGTACACATGTGCCTGCTAGCTCTTGTGTCGATCACCCAAATGTGTCTACTCATGTCTTCAAACATGGTAAGAGCATACTGCATATTAATCTCAATGTTGCTTCCAAAAAACTTGACATGATAACTTGCATCATGTAAATTCAATCCTCCATTTCCACTGTCTGGTCTTGGATTTAACAATCTTGCCACTTCCTTTGTCAATGCTGATATATCTGTAGCTCCATCATTTCTTGTTGGTTGTTCTTGAGCACTAACTGCATTGGTATGGGTTACCTCTTTCTTTACCTTTAACTCTTTTAACCAATCAGGATACCCATCAGTTCGAAGCATTTTGACCTCTCATGCCCATTTCATCCACAGTGATCACATTTTAGCTTAATTCTCTCCTCTTTACTCGGCTTTCCTGGTCCTTTTCCTTTATCCCCATTCCATTGCCCTGTCTGAGACTTTCTTGAATTTTCTTTTTCAAAACCAGCTGATCTAACAGCCATAACCACATTATGAATCTGATCTCCATTATTGGATTGCACAACTCTCTGTCTTTCAGCAGAGAGAATCATAGAATATGCCTTGTTGACAGTAGGCAGAGGATCCATTAACAACATTTGATTTTTCACATTATCATATCCTTCATTCAATCCCATCATAATTACATTAACTTTTTTTACATTTCCCGTGCAGCAATGGTATTCCCAACATCACATTTGTACATTAGGTGTGGCACCGGACAAGCATATTCATCCGTAATTTTTTTTAGTTTTGTAAAATATATCATTACAATATCATTTCTTTGTTTCAAGTTTGATATATCTCTCTGTAGCTGATATATCAGAGGTCCATTACTTTCCCCAACCTCTGACATATATCATCCCATAGATCCTTCATAGAATCATCATTTATGAAAGCATCTACTATATCCTTATACAATGAATTTATGATCCATGAAATTACCATCCAATCAACCTTCTTCCATTGATCATACTCGAATTTTTTAGATCTGAAATTTTCACTGATCTATTTATGAACCCTAATTTTGTCTTAGCTCCCAACGCGATCATCATCGATCTCTTCCATGCTAGAAAATTTGACCCAATTAACGGATAAGTGACCAGTCATACCTGGATGATCTGACTCGTGTAGAAACAGTGGATCATCATCTTGATTTTGAATCTGCCTTGAGCTTGCTCCGGTCTCTGCCGTCAAAGTTGGCCAAGCTGAGCTCCTTGGGTTTTGCATGGTTAATCAAATCGAGTTCTGATAAACAACAGAATTCGAAGCTAAATTTTACAGAAATCACTTATGGATCTGATTTTGCTCTAGATACCATGAAGAAAAAGATGAAGTAATTTTATCTGTAGCATGAAAGCTCTGTAATTCTCATTATCTCAATCAAAGAGTTTACAAGAAACCCCGCCCTTTTTACAAGCACTGATTGGCCAACAAATCTCAGTTATATGCTAAAACGACATCATTCCTTCTTACTGGTAAAACGACACTATTTTGCCAGCTATCTAACAATTTAACAAGACATACACGTACATTACGACTTCATGCCGCGATCTCAGCTTAACGACCTTTTCTCTCTAGATTAGTTGGAGAATTTACAGCTTTTATTAATTACAATAAGTATTCTAAACTCTTTATTGCTTTCTTAGTTAATCTCCTAGTTAATTCTAGTTTTGATAGTTTGTTCTTGATTATTTTATATTTGGTATTTTGGATACTTTGGATAATTTAGTTCGAAATCTTTCATCTTTAATTTTCATTCCGATTCATCTTTAATTTTCATTCCAATAATTTATGCTTAATGATCTTGCTTTTACTTATGTTATATTTCTTGAAGTTGATTTAGTTCTTGAATCTTAAATTGCCTTTAGATTTCGTAAACCCTAGTTAATGAGCTTTAATCAGTTTAGTCTTTAAATTCATATTGGTTAATTATTTAAGCTAATTAGATTTAATTAATTGCCTTTTGAATTCTTAGTTGATAATAAAAAAACAAACACCCCACCCCCCCACCCCAATTATACATGTTAGATGTTACTTGTGATTAAACAAACATCGGAGACTCTGATTGGTTTTTCCTTGAGAGTCGACTCGGTTTAGCTTACCCACCTACATGTGACCTCGTACTCTTGTGAGCAAGCTTTTAAGCATTTGACAAATATTTATAAAGTAGGTACACAAAAGCTTGGATCAAGAATTTGGTGCCGTTAACGGGGAACAAAGTGAAGGTTTCAAAGATGTTTGTTCATGTTACCTTTTATTTTACCATCTATTTGTATAATTGAAATTAGGGTGAGTTTTTCCATTTGGTACATTTGATCTGTTGTTGAGTGTATGCAGGGTAGACAATTTCTTTAACTAGACCTTGCACCATTTATTAACAACATTCATCGCTCCAATCTAGCAAGATCCAATCTTATTTCTGTTCCCGTAAGCAATTCTTCCATCACTACTAATTTTATTTGCGACGAAATTGCTAAATGTTAGAAGCACATTTTGTTTGTAATAACAATGTTGGTAATGAGCCACCCAGATCCCCTCTGCATCATAATCGAGATGAATATGGTAGTGAACCAGTTCATTTGAGTGGACCAGTGCAGCCCTGAGATTATTGGGATGACATCCATCAAAATATGGAGAACATGGGTAGAAATGAGGATAGGAAAGAGAAATCAATAATCAACATGACGAACATGCTGACAATGAAGAGAGAAATGGACGTCTAGATGCTTGGTTGGCAAATTAGATCCATGGTTATGACCAATATAATTTTGGAGGGAGATACATGCACGACAACAATTATGAGAGGTATGAGAGGGCTAATGACAGAATTAGAGATCCGAGAGGCGCACGAGAGCCCCGACAACATGATTTCTCAAGCCCCCAAGTTGGCACATACTGTTCTGCTATCATTTTAGGACGAGCTGCCGGAGATTTTGAGGTGAAACTGCACTAACTTAACTTACTTCTAACCTTCCATGTGCATGCTCATGAGGACCTGTTGGCATTCTTGAAGGAGTTTTATATCTAAGTTAGTAGAATTCCGGTTAATAGACTCAATCATGAGGAGTTACGAATGATGTTTTTCCCAAGTTGCCTGAAGGATAAAACTAAGTCTTGGTTTCTCTCTTTGGAGCCAAGATCACTGACCAAGTGGGATATGATTAGTGACATGTTTGTAAACTAGTGTTATTCAGCTCAGACGATAGGCCATCTTAGGAGATAAATTGCTAACTTTGTTCAACAAGATGGGGAGTTATTCCACGAAACATGGGAGAGCTACAAGAAACTTTTACAAGAATGCCCACATCACAAGTATTCCCCTGGTATGGTTAATCAGTTTTTCTATGAAGGGTTATCACAGTCATACAAGAACCAAGTCAAGACTGCTTCCGGAGGTGATTTCAGAGACTTGACGGCAATAGACGCTAAAATATTATTCGAAAGGATGAGCGAGAAATCCAGGCAAATAAACTCTCGACCCAGGAAGTTAATAACCAATGAAGTTTCTAAAATGCCAAATGAACACGACATGAGTTTTGAGGAAATGGCCAAAGAAATGGTGGCCCTAAAGGCCAAGATGGCAACTATGGAATCTTCGAAAAAGATCATTGAGATTTGTGCTCGATGTGGAATACCAAGATATTTGGCAAATTTGTGCACGACAATGTTCGACGAAATGGAAGAGAAGGAAGTCGACATAATTCAGAGATTTCAGAACAAGCCTCCTAATATGAACACATATAATCCAGGGTTGCATAATCACTCGAACTTCAGATTTGGCCCCGAATATCTAAATCACATGTCGTTGCCTCCGCAAACCGATCCTTAGTATTTACCCTCACCTCCACCGAATAATTTTCAGAAACAGGGGCAAGTGCCTACACCAGTGCAATCAGATGACTAGTTATTAGTATGGCAGCTGAATCATGTGGCTGAGATTATTTAAAATCGAGATGGACTTGCGCAGCAAGGTGTACAACTAAATATCCTCACCACGCAGGTGAATGACATTGCTAAGAATAGGTCAAGAATGGACATGACAATGGGGTAGATAGCAGTAGCTTTAGCAAAATTATCGAACGACAAGGATAAATTTCCGAGTCAGATGGAACAAGCCTCAGCTGTTCCCGTCTTGCGAAGTGGAAAGACGATAGATAATGGCGTCGAGCTAGATGAGGAAGAAAACGAATAGGTGGCCAAAGTTCCAATGATGGATCCATCTAAACAGATATAACAAAGCCAGTGGGCTAAATGCACAAGTCACCAAATCCATATGTTCCGAGGTCATTAAAAGGGAAAACTCCGAACCAAGTCCCCACTCCAACGACGATTGATGACCCCACTAAATCCTCGAGTATTCCGCTAAGGCAGTTGATGACTGTAATTTTCGATTAAGTCCCCTTTCCAAGTTGCCTACATCTGGCCAAAGAAAACAAAAAATTCATAGAGCTCTACAATTTGCTGAAGAATGTCAATATTAACTTTCCTCTTTTAGATGTGATCAAGACAATACCAGCATACATTAAATTTCTCAAAGAGCTAGCTTCAAGAGAGAGATGATTGGTGACAACCCAACGTGTAGAGTTGATGAAGGAAATGAGTGCAATTTTCAAAAGTCCATTGCCCCCGAAAGTGAAAGATCCAGGGAGTTTTTGTATTACTATTTCCCCCGGGAATGGGCAAAGAGCCAGGGGGATACTCTATCTTAGCGCTGTAATAAATTTGATGCCTTATTCTATTTACAAGGAGTTTGACCTTGGGACAATTAATGAAGCCGACCAATGCGACTCCAATTGGCATATCGATCAATCAGGCAGCCCTGGGGTATTGTTAATGATGTCTTGCTGCATGTTGGTGAACTGGTGGTGCCAGTAGATTTCGTTATTTTGGACGTTGGTGAGGTCCCCAGTGAAACTAAAGAGCATAATGTTTTGTTGGGTCGTCCATTTATGTCTACTACGCATGCTTTGATAGACGTTAATAAGGGCAGGATGACCATGTCCGTCTTAGGCGAATCGATGAATTTTTCACTTAAAGAAATGGATGAGTATGGGGCGGTCGCTTTGTATGATGAAAGCGAAGAGTTAACTTTTCAAGTCCACAAACACAGATTTAAACTTTATCATGATAGAAGACTGATGAATCGCGATCATGATGTACTGGAGTTAGTGGGCCCACCACGGGCTGTAAATTGATCGCACGAAATCATGTCGAGCAAGCGATATTAAAAGTTGCACTTCTTGGGAGGCAACCCAAGCATTTGTTTTCTTTTATCTTTTTTTGTTCTTTCTTTATTTTATTTTCTGTAAAATTCTTGTTATTTTGACTCTTTAGCTCTGGTGTATTTATGAGTGTGCTAATGTGCAGAAAATAGGGTGAATTTGCAAAATTTGAGCACCTAGTGGTAACTTAACGGTAGCACCTACCACTAATGTTACCGCTAGATAGCAACAGAGACACTTAGCGATAAAGCTAGCGGTCATCCGCATCACTAAGTATACCGCTAACACATACCAGACCCAACCCGTTGCTAAGTTTTAAAAGACAAAAGTTATAGGGTTTGAGTTTGTTTTCATACGTTACTACCGCTATCAAATATCTCGTTCACCCGGGTGGTTTTTAAAAAAAATAAAGCAGGGGTCGGGACGCCTTTGAGAATGGCGTCCCGGGGTATTTTTGCAGAAAAAACAAAAGTTCGGCCCTAACCCTAACTGTAACCCTAACACACATAATATTTATTTATTTATATTATTTATTTTTTAGGTTTTTTATATTTATAATTTATTCAAAAATTTTATTGAGTAAAATAAATAAATATATCATAATAATGTCTTAAAATTACAAGAAGTTTATTTGAAAATAAAAAATACAATAAAATAATATAAATAAATAAATGGCAAGAAGTTTTAATTCCAAATTAAAAATACAATAAAATTAAGATACAACAACAACGAAGATTAAAACAAAAGATTACACATTTGATTAAATAAAAAACTAAAGGACGTGACAAATTCAAACATTACAAATTAAACATAGTGCTTTAATTTTTTAATGATGAAAATTTTATTTATATATATATATATATATTATTTTATCGTAAATCAGTATGATTATGATTAAGTTATTATGTTATATAATTATAATTATAAGACTCATATAATAGTTTGACTAATTAAAAAAGAAAAGCAATTTAATCAAACAAATTGTTAAAAAAAGGTCAATAAATACTAAAAGACTGTCAAGTCACACACCAAATATGTCAATTAGGAATTTGATTTCGTATTATAAGTTCTTTAAATTATGACTAATATATAAATTTTGGTTTATATATCGAGGGAAAAGCAACATGAATCTTTCGATCATATATATATATATATATATATATTCATATATATACATAAATATAAAATGCTTAAATAATTATTATTAATAATAACTTATATATTTATATATATAATTATTTGAGTATTTAATTTTAGAGCTTTATAAGAAAAAACAAGTATTTTGTATTTGAAATTATTTAGAATCCTAGTCCAAGTCCAAACATGTCAAGTTGGACAAGGAAAATAAGGCTATAAATTGCGCACTCTGATCAAACTGAACTCTAATTATCATCTGTTATCCTTTCCATCAAAACATCTTCCGACAAATAATATGGGAGAAAGAGTAGAGGTGAAGGACCTCAACCTTTCGGACTTGGATCTGACAAAGATTAAGCGCCAGCCACGAAACCGAATGCGCATGATGCTTCCGGTGAGTATTTGCTGTGACAATTGTGGGAATCACATATATAAGGGCACCAAGTTTAATTGCCGACCGGAAAAGGTCATTGGAGAGGCTTTTTTGGCAGTCCCAATTTATAGGTTCTATTTCAACTGCACTAATTGCTCATCTGAAGTAACAATCAAGACAGATCCACAAAATGAAGATTATTTGCCCGAGTCTGGGGTATCCAGAATCTAATATTTGAATTTTCTCTTCTGTTCTGAATAGATATTTACTATTGAAGATTACTTCTTTAATTTTTATTTTATTTTAGAATTTGCTTCTTTTGTTGTTGGCAAGGCCTTTTGATTTTACATATGTTTGTATTTCATTAGCTACGAACTTTGGTTATTTGCTAGTAATTTCGCATGTTTTTGAGATGTGATGTTGTGTTTTTGCTGTGATTATTATTACTATTTTTTTTGTTCTTTATTGTCTAGACTACCATGTGTTGTAGGTTTGTAGATGATACAAAGAAATTGTTTACAACAAGCCACCATTGTTCGATTAGATAATTAAACTATTGAGSTTTTATCTCTGTGAAGGGGCATTAGTATATATACAACTTGTTTGTTTCCCGAGCTGTGATATTGCCATCAACTGCGTTTTCTGATATTCTTTAGAGTAACTAATTTGCGAATAAATCATAGTGTTGACCGAATGATCTATCTATTTCTTCTTTTTTTGTGGATCTAACATTTCATACAGTATTTGAGAATTTTGAAAAAAAAACGTAGGTATACTTATGATTTATTCGACTTCTCTAAGCTGGTGAGAACATGAGGATCCTAACTAATTTTATGTTCAAAGGACGGTGAAACAAGGATGATGATCGCAAGATCTGAATTCGGTAGGTTCTAACATATCATAAATACCTTTAACCAACAAATAATAACATGATTTCTTTTGTTGCTGAAAGAATCATCTTTCGACTTCAAATCTTCCAGCTCAGAGGGAGGGGTCACAATCCAACCGGCTCGGTGACGTCGGCGGTCTCAGCTCCCATTATTGATGTTGAGAAAGAGGTGGAGCTTGCATTAACTGTAAGGAATGAGACGGAGGAGCCTGTAGATACGGAGGATCAAATGTTGCTCCGAATTGTGCTGGACAAAGGAAAGAAGAAAAGACCAGCTCGTGAGCAAACTCCAACACAACGCATGCCTCTTGCTCAAAAGACATCCACCTCGAGTGCCCGGAGTCTAGAGAAGGGTCTTGATCAATGCCAAGATGCTGACCAGATTCAATCTTTACTCCAAACGTAGATGTGAATCCGTGTGCTTTATTTAGTCTTCATCTTATCATACATGCGATATCATATTATTAATTTTACATTTTACCTTACTCATTATATATTTTATAATATAGCTGCAACCATTATGCTTCTCTATCGAGTCACTTATTATTGGCGGCCCCTAAGGAATGCGACGAGCTGATAGCTCAGGTAGAAAAGCAAATGCAAAAGCTATCCTTGACACAAGGAGTGTTGGATGAAGCTCGTCGTCAACTAGCGACTCGGGAAGAGAAGCTAAATGTTGCCAACAACCAGCTCAAAACTTTAAGAGTTGAAGCCACTCGGTTGGGAAATCAGCCGATGAAATTGGAAGAACTTGTGTAGGATAAAGAGGCAATTAAAGGAAGGGATCGCTGAGGAAAGAGTTGAAGGAAAGGTTGAAAGAGTAGCTGAGGGTCATCGTACGTTCTTGAGATGCGAAGTGGGCAAAAGGTTCATGGAAACATATATGAGGGTCATCGTACGTGTTCTTGAGATGCGAAGTGGGCAAAAGGTTCATGGAAACATATAGGCAACACTTGATTGATACGTATCGACATACGATGACCTTCCTGAAGAAGGTGGGAAGAGGAGCTAAGGCATGGTTCAACATCACTATTGAGCGGGTCAAGACTAAGATTGCGGTGGTAGAAACCAACTTTCAATTGGACGAGGAAAATTTGCAAGGGGATCTCTCAGGCCTTTACATTTTGGCATGGCGATGAAAATCAGCCTCTTCATGCTGACTGGTGGAGCACTTGCACATGCGAGGCTATCCTGAAAGCTGGACTCACCACCGAGCTCGATGCCCCAGGACGAACTAGTCATCGATTGTACCCCTTCATGATTATCAAGCTTTTCTTGTAATAAGATTCCTGCTTTAGCTTTTGAATTGCCATGTATGAAATAATTTACCATGTTTTATGACTAAGCATTGCTAAAGTCTAGCTAGTCTTTTCCACAGACAGTGTCGCTTGATGCGACCAAAAGATTGGTGCCTCAAGAATAGAAAACACTGACCTTGAATATGCAGTCAGCGACCTAATAGGCCTCCAGAAAGCTCATGGCGATCTGATCAATCCTCCCTGCAAAATAAAATCCCGGCATAGGCCCTCCGATACTTAAATTAGATAGTGTTTGAGAGAGATGCACGAGCTAAAAATGTAGGATGTAAGATCAACTCAGAGAGGAGAATGAGGCTTGTGTCCTTTTTATATATAAATAAGAGAAGTATTCTCAATCTAGGTTTCTCTTCTCCTATTAAAACTATAATTCCATAAATAGCGGCCGACTTAGAATTAGGATTCCTCCTGTATGCTAAGTTCCCATAAATAATAGAACTCTCGCTAAATTTCCGTAATAGTAAAGGGCTTATAACCATGTCCATAATTGTAATCCACCGACACCCCATAAAATAATCTATATTAGCCCAACAAAGCCCAAAAATCATAAGGGCCAGCCCTAAGCGCGCCGAGTTACCACTTAGTGCCAAGTTGGTATAGTATCACGTTCCTCATAAGTGCTCTCCACCTCTCATAAGAGCTCGCCGCTCTTATACGAGAGGTTGCCACTCCCCAAAATAACTTGCCCGCCTTACAGAAGGATTGCACCTTCTAGAGGAATATGTCGCTTACTAAACTCATACAATTACCTACATATTTATTGACGTGAATATTTGATATCGTATCACTTGTTGTTCTCTCAAACAGCTGAAGAAGATGATGCACATCAAGTTTTATTTAGTTTTGTTTATTTTGTTTGTTTGTTGTTTTTTGTTTAACCAGCTGAAGAAGATGATGAACATCAAATTTTGTTTAGTTTTATTTATTTTGTTTGTTTGTTGTGTTTTGTTTAAATTAATATATGTTGGATTTTACATATGTTAGGAGTTGTTTTGATATGATTTTGGTTATAAATGGAAAATGCATTATTTTATATTATCATAATAGTTATGATTTTTAAGGGGTGATTTTGATATGATTTTGGTTATACATAACATTACATAACTTTCAAAATACTAAATTCATAAACATATATTTATTTCCAAATGTCAAATATATTTATTATTTAAAATTTCATCAAAATGTCCTTATTTTATAATAATGTTTTTGTCTAACATGGTATTTTCTGGCAAACCCTAAAAAAATAATTATTTTATAATAATGCTTTTGTCTAACATGGTATTTTCTGGCAAACCCTAAAAAAATACTCCCTCCGTTTCTTAATAAGTGTCGTTTTAGAATTTTTGTTCAAAATTAAGGAATATAATATTTGACTAATACATCCTCAATCAATTAATAATAATCCCATTTAATTATTTCCATTCTTTCCCTTGAGTTATTATATTACCATAAGCTTATTTATATTTCTTAAAATAAGAGGGGATAAAACTGGAATAAAGTGGCAAAAAATTCTAAAACGACACTTAATTTGAAATAAAGTTGAGTATCTAAAACGACACTTATTTTGAAACGAAGGGAGTAATCATTAATAATTCAAATATAACTTTTGTTTATTATAACTGGCATTAGATTTTTAAGAGTTAATTTTTTATTACTAGAAATGATGACATGGTAGTAGCTGTCAGAAAATCCAAATTTTTATTGTCACGTGCGTGGTGATCCTGACGAAAATTAGATACCATTGAAAATTATCCTCAAATTGATCCAAATAAAAAGTTATTAGACTAGAACTGATTAATTGCACTGGATTGAAACTAATTTTGGACACTCTATATTTGTGCTATTAATTTTAAAATATTAAAATGCCGACATAGAATTACGTGCCAAGAATCTCAATTTTTTAGCCACGCGCGTTCCACGTAAGCGATTCCAGCAAAAATCAATTTGTTTTGGCAAAATTGTTCTTAAAGACCCAAATTAAAAATTATGAGGCTAAATATAATTGATTTTATTTGAACGGGACTAGTTTTGGACACCATCTGCGACTAATTTTGAGTCTTTTCTTAAACAAATAAAAAAGAACATTTAATTTTTTAATACTATAATTTAATATAGTAATTATTAGTGGAACGGTTTATTAGAAATGTTCTAATAGAACCACATACGTGCGGTCATGGCTTAAATAACTATTTAATATGTATTTATTTGATTAAATATATTATCAGATTAAACAATTAAAAACTGGTAAGAATATGATATAATATGGTGCCGTGACGGCATCATTTTTCATTTAATCACAATCATTGAATCAAAAGTTGGTTACAAATATTAATAAATAAATGTATATAACACCAGTCATTTCCCATAATATAATCTACATGTGAAACAATTGTTTTACATTTTTGGTTAGAGCATGAAAGAATTGTGTAAATTAAATCTCATCGAAATAAAAATAACACGATTAACTGAGTACATGAAATATTCTAGTAACCAGATTAATAGGGTCAAATATTATTACTAGAAAACGTATTTCAGTAATTACAATTCAAACGTAACTAACTAATAAAGATTAAAAAAAAATCTACAACAAGTAGGTAGCTTCTAAATCGGTTCTTACAAAACTGATAATTACTTCTTCTAAATAGAGAAACACAATATTAAGATTGATTCTGATAAAATAGGGAAGAAAAACATGAGTATGCCTCATCAAATTGGACATCGTTATAGAGGTTAAAAATAGGGATTAATACCGATGAACAAGTTTTCGTCCGTGATTTAATATTAACACGAAATTTTGTCCGACAATTTTTAAGAAATAACCAATGGAAAATGTTCGTCAGCAACTTTACCAACGACAATATTCCATCATCCATCCATTGGTATTTGGTGACGAATAATGTGTGCAACGACAATGGGTATCCTGATAGATCAGCTGTCGTTTCCCGGTAATAATATTGATGGACAAAATATTCGTCGGTATTAAATAATCAAGAAAGAAAATATAAATGAGTCAAAACTATTGACAATTATGTTGGTAATAGAGTTACTGGCCGAATATTTAGGGTTTGTCGATGGATACTTCCATTATTATTCTCCATTTTTTGTAGTGCTTTGAGATGGATTTATATTTTCATTTCTTCTAGCCACATATTCTCTTATGAATATTATGTCATTGAAGATACTACAAGTTTCTGAATATTGCATAATACTTATTAGAAACTGTTTTCATGTACCGTATCATTTCTAAAAACACATTATCTATTTTTGTAATAATATCGTCAAGCACGTTATAAAATTAACCGATCAATGATAAGGGGATGGATTTTGTCGATAACTTCTCCAACTAGGGGAGTATGTATGTATGTGTGTGTATATATATGTGTGTGTGCGCGCGCACGCGCACGCATATATTAGGATCATTTGAAAATTTTTGTAACCAGGGTAATATATGCAAATTTGTGATTTCCATATTAGATATCTATGCAAATTTATATAGATAAGATGAAAAATTATGATATAAATAATTGATTATTGTAAGATTAGACATGAAAAGTAGTGAAAATGAATATGCATAATAGTGATTTTTTTGCTTTTTTGTTTTTAAAAGTTTGGTATCAATATTGTGTAAAAATACAATGAATAATTATGATGTTAATCTTATACATATAGATTATTTCGTTCAATTCGATTCCATTGATAACCAAATTCGATCAGTTCAATTTTCCCTTTAGATTCGGTTTGATCGATCAAACCGGCCATGATACGACATCTAATATTTAGGTCGGTATGCACGTAAGTTTTTAGGATAACCTCTTCTTTATAAGAGACGAGCTCTTCTATAGGAGGACGAGTTGTGCATAGGAGTGATGAGCTCTTATGAGGTAAATGATATTATAACATTTTGGTATTGAGAGTTGGGTTATATGGTGAGTGGGATTTGGGCTCTGGTGAGCTAATGTGAACTGTATGGTATGGGCCCCCGGCAAAATAAAGGCAAGATATGGTTACTGACCCATGTTTATTATGGTAACTTAACAAAATACGAGAGTTAGAATATTTATGGTAATTTAACATATAATAGAAATCCTAATTCTAAGTCAGTGGTTAATTATGGTATTATGGTATGGGTAGGAGATGGGAACCTTAGATTGGGAACATGTCTCTTGTCTATAAAAAGAGGATACATGCCTCACTTCTATTCTAAGTTGATTTTATCCTACTTTAAGCTTTCATTTATTCACTATTAAAAAGGACTGACTTAAGCATTGGAGGGCCCATGTCGGGGTTGTCAGGTTTGAATTGTATTTTATAGGTTGATCAGGTCGCCAGGAGTGATCTGGAGGTTGATCAGGTCAACAAGAATGAATTTTTGATCAGTATTCTCTTTTCCTGATGATCCAATCTTTTAGGTCTCATCAAGTGGCGGCATCTATGGGAATATGAGGGACATCAAGTCCTTGAGAAAAAGATGTGAGAATTTCAAAGAGCAGACATGAAGGGAAGAGACAACATACCTCAAACTTTGGATTTTGGCTCTGATGCGAGCAAGACCAAAGATATGGGTAAGTAGAAGCATGTTGCGGAGGAATAAACACCACCACAAGGGAAAGTAGCGGATCAAATGATCATGAAAATACCACCAACACCACATAAGGAAGAGGTAGAGATATCGGGGAAAGGGAATAATAATAATCCTCTAGAGATAATTAGATAAAGGACGATCAATATCGAAACCAAGGAGTGGGATGAAATACCAAAGGGAAGAACTTATCACATCGATAAATGACTCCTTGAAATATTGGTGGAATCAGTGCCTCCTAATAAGTTGAAGAAAATCTTGGCGAGCGAAGATAATAGTGAGGAGGAGAAGGTTGGGCGAGAAGATGAGGAGTATAGGCCGGAACCACTAACTTTGGGCCAGAAGAAAAGTGGGAAGGATCCATGGATGCCGGATCTCGAGCTGATTCGAACCATAAAGAAAAGATGGTATTAGATAGAATACCCATAATCATCTGAGAAAGATGAGGAGGACAAAGTGCAATTTTTGGGCAACAGGTTGCATAGGAAATCTAATTAATGTCACACCTGACGTGAAGTAGAAGAAGAGGAAGATGATGTGTTGCCAACATCCCGCGTAATGAGGGATATGCAAAAAGTGGTACGAGCGTTACAGAGACAGGTTACAGGAGCAGTGGGAGATTAGTTGAGAGGCCACCCATTTTCAAAGGGATTGAGAGTAGCTTTACCTTGAGGATATAAGGGCTAGATTTTTACAATGAAGGGTTGTTAAACCCCACACGCCATGTGCAAAGTTTTGAAAATGATGCACTTCTACAATAGTACACCGATGCAGTGGCTTGCAAAGCCTTCCTATCCACCTTGAGGGGGCTGACGCAACATTGGTTCCATTAGCTATCACCAGGGAGAACCACTAGCTTTTAGTCCTTGAAATCGGCCTTTTTGAAACATTTCGCCAGCGCTAAGTTGGATACAAAAATGGCAAAATATCTCTTCTCGATGGTGCAACGACCTGGTGAGACTTTAAAGAGCTATGTCTATATATTTATCAGGGCTACTCTAGAGGTGCCCGCAACCACTAATGAAATGAAGGCAGGAGATCTACACTAAGGCTTAAGGATGGGAGTCTTGAGAACATCATTGGCCAAGCGACCTGCACATACATTCAAGAAGTTCCTGGATAAGTGCATGAAGCACATACAAGTTGAAGAAGCTGAAGAGGAGGACAAAATACACTTTGGAAGGGAGGTCGGAGAACCGAAAAGAATAACATCTAAGAGGCTGGAGCCTAGAAGGGACACAAGGTGACCTGTACAGGCACTCTTGACCTCGAGAGCAGATGTAAGAGGAATGGAAAAGAATGAGGGAAGAGTATAGAAGGAGGACGCAAACTTCACACCCTTGGCAATGTCAAGAGATAAGGTTTCTAGAATCACGGAGAACCAAGTTTCTGATGCTATCAGGTGGCCAGAAGACTATACGATAATTCCTACTAATCTAAGATCTCGGTTCTTTTGCTGGTTTCAAAATAATTATGGGTATTTTATGGAATGATGCCGACACTTAAAGGAGAAAATTGAGAGATTGATCAAAGTATGACACTTAATGGAGGTGGTGTATAAGGACAAAGAGATCTAAGAACAAAGGTAGGCATTACCAGGTCCACCACCGAGGGGACCCCCGCAGGCGCAGGTGGGGAGATTACTAAGATAGGAAGGGTAAAGAAGGGTAGAAAAAGGTGGGTGGGGGGGGGGGGGGGGGGGGGGGGGCTACCGAGAGTTATAGAATTAGGATAAATATGATATCAGGTGGGTCGACAAACGAAGACCCAAACAATGTAAGAAAGCGACATGTAAAGGCAGCTCGCCTTGGACCATCTGAGGTTGCTGCAATTAATAGGTGACCCCAGGTGGCTTGACCGGTTATTTCTTTTAGCCCAGGGGAGCGAAAAGGTTTTCAGGTGGAATATAATGACGCACTGATAATTCAAGCTGAGGTGGCGGGGTATGATGTCGAAAGAGTATTCGTGGACAATGGGAGGTCAGTCAATATCCTTTACCAGGCATGCTTGAAGTAAATAAATCTAGAGGTAAAAATACGACCTATGCAAACACATATCTATGCTTTCAATGGAGCGTAGGTCATCACAGAGGGAGAGGTAGTTCTCCCAGTTGCATGGGAAAAACAAGAAGTTGAAGTTCTTGATAATTAAGGCTTCTTCAGCTTACAATATTATACTGGAGCGACCTGCTCTTAATGAGTTTCAAACGGTCACTTCTACTTACCACATGAGTGTGAAATATTCAGTGGGAGATAAAGTTGGCGAGGTAATATTAGAACAACATGTCGCCCGGTCCTGCTATCTATTGATTGTGTAAAAGGGGATGAGCGAAGGAAAGCGGGAACAGAGTGGTGCTATGCAGGAGGAGATACTTTATGCTAAAAAGACGAGGGAGGAGGAGCATTCTGTCTGACCTTATGAGGAACTTATGGATATTGAATTAGAGGATAGCAGACTAGAGTATACCACACGGATAGGTAGCCAAATAACGGAGAATATAAGGGCAGAGCTCATTACTCTATTAAAGGAATTTTGAGACATTTTTACTTTTGGATACGGGGAACTACCAGGAGTATCTCCTGAGGTCGCACAGCACCACCTGAATATAGATCTAGATGCACGACCTGTATAATAGAAAAGAAGGCATTTTGGGGTAGAGCTGGACAAGGTGATCGAGGAGGAGGTGCATAAATCGCTGAAGGCTGGCCACATCCAGGAGATTCAATTCCCAAAGTATTTGTCCAATGTTTTTATGGTACCAAAACCAGGAAGCAAATGAAGGATGTGTGTTGACTTTCGCGAGCTGAAAATGGTCTGCCCAAAAGACCATTACCCGCTTCCATGCATCGATCAATTAGTAGATTAAAATTCAGGATGCAAGCTACTAAGTATGATGGATGCATCTTAAGGGTATCATCAGATCCCGTTAGAAAACAAGGATCAACCTAAGGTGAGTTTTGTCACCTCGACGGGTACATATTGCTTTGTTTTCATGTTGTCAGGGTTGAAAAATGTAAGGGTGATCTATCAAAGATTAGTGGAGACGTTCGAATACCTGTTGGGGTCAAATATGGAGGTCTACGTGGATGACATGCTTTTGAAGAGTAAGAAAGCGGAGTTGCATGCACGAGATATGAGGAATTATATTAAGGTATTATGGTATGCAGTTGAATCCAAATAAGTGCACATTTGGAGTTTAATCAGGTAATTTTTTAGGATACATAGTGATAGAAAGGGGCATTGAAGTAAATTCAGAGAAAGTGTGAGCTGTCATGGAGATGCCTCACTCCTAGACGGTGAGAGAGGGGTCGCATTGCATGGATCAACCGCTTTATATCCAGATCGACAAAAAAAGGTTTTCTATTTTTCAGAACTTTGAGGAAGCGGAGGCTTTTGACAAGCTCAAGGAGTATCTGGCCGATATCCCATTATTAATGAAGCCTATGCCGGCGGAGGACTTAATTCTTTACATTTTTGCTAGAGAGGTTGTGTTAAGCTTGGTATTAATCAGGGAAGAAGCTGGTGTTCAAATACCTATTTACTATATCAGCCATATGTTAAGGGGAGAGGATCTGAAATATGCAAAGTTGGAGAAGGTTGATTTGCATTGATTTACATGGAAGGGAAGCTGCGAATTTGGTCACAAGGTCAAGATGTGGACCAATTTAATGCTCAAGTAGGTATTGAGTAATCCAAATGTGTCATAGAGATTGGTAAAATGGGCAGTCGATCTCATTGAATATGATGTGGTATACGAACCGAGAACAACAATCAAAGCATAAGTGTTGGCATACTTTTTTTACAAGAGATGATACATTCTATAGAGAGGGAAATTAAATAAAAAACATGATTATTGCATGTGAACGGGTCGACCATGCCGACTGGCACAGGGTAAGAGTTATTTTAACTAGCTCAGAGGGGGAAATTTAGATTTTGCAGTAAAGTTGAGGTTCAAAGCCTCCAAAAATGAAGCCAAGTATGAGGCGTTATTACAAGGGATCAAGATGACAAACGATTTAGGAGTCAGATGGTTGAAGGCATACACAGATTCTCAGCAGGTAGCTCACCAGTATACTGGGTCTTTTGAAGCAATAGAAGAGCGCATGCAGGAGTATTTAGGAAATCTTAAGAAGGGAGTAACTCTTTTTTGAGAAATTTCAGATTGGAGCATCTACCACGAGCAGAAAATATAAGGGTGGATCAGCTCATCAAGATGGTAGGGACATTAGGTACTTGCGACACGAGGACTACTACCTTAATGGAGTTGGCTCACAGCAGTTTGCAAAAGAGACAAGAGGTGATGGAGATAGAAGGAGGAGATTGGCGATCATCGATTTGGGATATTCTCGATAAGGTGGTCACCAAAAATATACAATTATTTACCAAAGAGGCCAGGATGGCGTCTTAGTTTTGTCTAATGAATGGGTATCTGTACAAGAGGTCGCACTTTAGGCCATCTTGAAGTGCTTATCACAAGAAGAGGGGCTGGGAATGCTACGGGAAATATATGAGGGATATTGCGGAGACCACGTGAAGAGTAGGGTGTTGGTCAGGGTGGCCATGCGAGCTGGTTTCTTCTGGCTAGGAATGAAGGGGATGGATGGCGAGCTCATTATGACTTGTAATAATTTTCAGATACACGCACCCATAATCTATATGCCCACAGGAGACATGATGGTGATGAGCCCGCCTTTCCTATTTGCACAATAGGGGACTAACATAGTAGGGCCATTACCGAGGATGCCCTGCAAATAGCTCTATCAGGTGGTTGTGGTTGTTTACTTTATGAAGTGGGTGGACGCCAAAGTTGTGACCAACATAGCCAATAAAACAATAATCGATTTTATATTTAACATTATTTTTTACAAGTATAACATGCCACGGGTGTTAGATTCGGATAATGGTGCACAATTTAATGGACACATGACGCAAGATTGGTGCAAGACAATGGGGCTGAAGCAACGACTTGCTTCAGTAGCACATCCCCAAGCAACTGGGCAGGTTGAGGTTACTAACAAGATCATTGTACAGGGAATTAAGTCGAGGCTGGAAAAAATATGGGGATTATGGCTTGAGGAGCATTTTTTGGGCTTATCGGACAACCCCGCGAACTACTATAGGTGAATCACCCTTCAACTTAGTTTATGCATGGAAGCTGTCATTTCAGCGGAAATAGTAGGGGGGTCGCATCGCTTGGAAACTTTTAATGAAGAATAAAATGAATGATTGAATAGGGGATCTTTGGAAGTAATTTAGGAAATAAGAGATAAGGTAGAAATACAAGTGGAAAAATACAAGCAAAGAATTTAGGCAGCATATAATAAACGAGTTAAGAGGAGGCAATTTCAGGTCGACGATTTAGTATGGAAGCGTGCCAATGCGATATATATCACAAAGAAGCTGGATCTTAACTGGGTAGGACCATTTAAGGTGCTCAAGGTATTAAAAGGGGGTGCATATGTGTTAGAAGATGAGGAAGGAAAGGCTTTACCAATGATTTAGAATATTTGCCATCTGAAGATGAACTATGCCTAAATCCTTGGAAAATGGATTATGATTTATATTTTTGATAATTTTTTATGTTTATAGGTCGACACTTGTTTAGGTATGGATTATGGTTTATGTTAACTTTTTATGATTATGAGATGACGCTTGTTTAGGTCAGCGATGAATAATGGATGATGATTTTGGATCTATGATTTTTATGGATATGGTTTTTATAATCATGGGCTGACACTTTTATAGGTCAGTGATGGGTATGGTTTCTATGATTATGGGCTGACGCTTTTATATGTCAACGATGGATAGATTTTTGTTTATGTGTTTATTTAGATATGTTTGTTAGGCTCTTTGGTCTGGTACGATATAGTTGTTTTATTCTGCTCAGTTTATCTAAACATGGGGGACTGAGTGGATTTTTTGGTCATATACGGTTTAATATGGTTTTACTTGGTTTGATGTGCAGTGGTTTCTTTTGACCGGCCTGTTTTAGGTCGGTGATAATTTTATGATAAACATTCATAAGCTGACATTTGCATAGATCAACAAAAATTTCATGGATGTGCTGGGGGCTGACTGATTAGGTCGGTAAAGGTATGGTATTATGACCTTATATGGAGGTTCACAACTAATAGGTTTTGTGTTTATAATGTGATTCTTAAGTGGATATTCTAGGGTTATGATTTTATGGCTAAGGTATTTATACAACTTTTATTTTCTGGTTCAGATGGATAATAGTTTTGATGATCGCAAATTTTATGATTAGCTTGATGGCATTTGAGGTCGGAAGATAAGAAGTGTAAACTTTCATAAACTAAGATAAGAGTCACTCATGGTGAGCTAGAATTATTTGGTGTAGGAAAATAAAGTTTCATTATGCAAGGGGAATTGGATTACAAAATTCATAAATTACAAATTACATCAAGGGCCATAAGGGGAATGAACTCATCCAAAGGGATGTTGAGCTCCGCACTTAGCTTGGATGACACCACTACTTGGGCTGCATACTGAGTCCACCAGATGGCCTTTTTATCTTGATCAAGATCACCTAGCCAAAAACTGAACAGGGGTAGATCTGTTTCCAACTTTTCCTCATATAGTTAGAATTTGAGTCCAGCCACCTGGATCTACTGCTTGGCTCGCTCGATGGTGGTCCTTAGGTACAATCTGGCCCCTTTTCCCACCTTCTGAAAAAAGGCTCTCATATGGAGGTAGTTCATCATTAGGCTTGTCTTATATGTTATGACGAATCGTTACCTACCTCACTCCTAAAAAATATGCGGCTACCTGTCTCGACTCCACGATCATGCACCACATGCACCTCCTTCTCCTTCTCCTGCAAAAGGCTTTCTAGCTCCGTTTGGTGTTTTGAGAATCCAATAACCTCAGACTTTGTCATTTTTAGCTGGCACTGTAAAATGTTCAATTCCTTTTCTCGGGCCGCTATTTGATGACGAGCTTTGTCCAACTCACCCTGGGTCAGGAAAAGTTGTTTGGTTTATTTATTAGCCTGGGTTTCTATCTCACTGCAAGCCTTCTCCCATTTGTCTACAGATTTTTCCTCGGAGCTGATGGCCATTGCGTGGTTAGATAGAGAGACAAGAATAAATTCTATCTGCATTTGAGGAAAGGACAAGTTAGGAGTTTTCTCGAAATAATTAATAAGGAACCTTTGTGAGGAGAGTCATTACCTGAGAAAAATGCTGTGATAAGAAAGCCACCTACTCGTGGATGCTCAGATTTGCCAAACGCCTCTTGTCAGAAGTCAACACCTAGCTCTCTAGAAAAGGCAAGATTTGTTCGCCATCCTTGTTATCCAACAGGCTTGCAGATTAGATTAGTGATCTTGAGCTGGATGCTCCCTGTGTTCGTCGATGTTTGGGTCGAGGAGATGCGTGCAACTTTCTTCTTCTTACCCCTGCCCACCGAAGTGTGCAAAGGTAGTTGGTCATTAGAGTCGCCAACCTTGACCAGCACATCTCTCACTGCAAGAGCGATCTCCACATCCTCATTATTATTTATTGTTGGGTCTGAGGAGATGATAGCAGGTGTTAAATCTAGTTGGGCTATTGTCACGTCTTCTGAGCTGGATGAGCTGGCGAGCATTAATTATTCTGCAAAATAGAGAATGGTTACTATTCATTTTAATATTAATTAAGGAGTGAGAGATCTAAGGTATGTCAAACATACCAAATTCAGACTCAATCATCTCTAGGGGTCACTGACTGAGGCCAAGAAAAGAGTATGCCCTCTCAGACTCGGTAAGTTTTACCACATCGCAGGGAAATTTATTCAACTTATCAATTAAGTTTTTATATTTTTTATGGAGGGAGGGTTTTTTCTTCTTCATGAGCACTAGATCCTGAGGAGGGAGTGCCTCCTGCCATTATGTGGAGAAAGGCTAGTGTTCACGAGAATATAGGAAAAAGAACTTTGATTGCCACTCGTGGACTTTGGAGGAAGGTCGAACAAGAAAATGTGCCTTATGGTGGGAATAAAGGTAGAAGGTATCCTTCTGGTTTTTTATTACATAGCAAAAGAAAAAGAAATCTATGTCTGGATCTACATTGTAAGATGTACATAGTATTATATAACCAGTAATAAATCTAATGGAATTAGGGACCATTTCGAGTATGGGGACTCCATATTTCTCGGCCACTGCAATCATGAACTGGTGTATACAAAATCTAATCCTTGCCCATATTTGGTCATAAAAAACTATAATGTGATTAGGAAGGGGTTGGTCGAGTTATTTTTGCCGGCCTCAGGTTGGATGAATTGCATGGTATTAGGGAGTTGGAGGCCTCAATAAAGGTTGAAAGTTGGTTGCTGAAAGTAGATTTGGAAGGTCATCATGGGCAGATGGGGAAATGATGGTTACTGGGTTAGTTAGGAAAAAATATGGTTCAGTCGAGGAGATGCTCGCAATTTTTGGTTTCTAGCTTAGCCCAATTAGGGCTCCCCACTGGTTCGTCTATTAGACCGGTTCTTGGCCAATTAGTACCTTTTCTACTATTTTTCCTATGAAGGAGAACTTCTACAGATTCGGTTTCAGAGGAGATGTCTCTTACAGGGGTTGCATATAAGGGGAAACTAGGATTTTGGCAATCAGAGTTAGAAGAAGCTTAGTTGACGCACATCAATAGCAAAAAAATATAAAATAGGGGAGTGGAGGAAAAAAGATATCTTCAGAGTGCAAAAATTTGAAATTAAAAATGAAGAAATAGGTATAGAGTATCAAATTAAATTAATGGAATTTTGGGGGTGATTTGTACTTTTTTGTACACTTTTTTGTTACTTTTTTGTGTCGCATTCGTGTGTGTTTTGCTTGCATTTATGGGTTTTGGGAGTGGTTTTGGCCAATTTTGTTAGTTTTAGGTTTTTTTAGCTTTTGTGCGTTTTTTAGTATTTTTTCGTACATTTTTACTCTTTTCGTACTTTTGGCCGTAGGATGACCAAGCGGAGCCCGTGCACGTTTGGAAGCATCCCACTCAACTCAAATTTGACGGAAAAGCAAGGAAAACACAGTTCGAACGAGGAGCGATAACCGGCGGATGGCTAGAGCAGAAATGAGAAAACCGAGCTGAAGCAGTCGAGCCAGTCGATCGACTGACATTCCAGTCGATCGACTGGAGCCCTCCAAATCGACTGGAGTCCAGTGAAGTTGGCATTTTTGGGTGACGCAGTCGATCGACTAACCCTTAGTCGATCGACTGCCAGTCGATTGACTGCTCCTCAGTCGATCGACTGAGTCGCAATCCAGCTCGAGAATTTTGGTCTATTTTGACGAATTTACCCCTGCGAATTTTGAATATAAACCAACTCCTTCCACCTTATCCATACCAACTCCTTCCTTGGTTGAATTTGGAGCTTGCTCCATTTCTTCCAAGCTTTAGCTTGTAACCCTAGCTTAAATTCTTAGCTTATGTAGTTAGATAATTTAGTTTAGATTAGCTTAGTTAGGTTAGATTTCTAAGCAAGTGTTGGAGTGAGTGACACCTCTTCCACTTGTGGATCTTTTGTATTGTTGAAGCATTCTKTTTCCTTTGAAGATTGTAGCTAGATTGAAGCTTTMGTTTGGAGATTAATGCAATTTGGTAGTAAGKTTTCTCTTTCATATTGTTGTGTTTTGTTTATTTTGTTGAAAGTACTTAGTGTAGSATGTTGGGTTTAGTTGTTCTATTGCTATTTTCATTTAAGTTCTTGAATGTTTGGTTTTTCTAGTTTGTTGTTCTTAGTTTTCTTGCAATCTCCATGGATGTTCTTATTTTCAAGRTTTTTGCCATTTTTAGCTAAACAAATCCTTAGTTGCTAAAAAACCAAATGGGGCTTTCCTCTTTGGTGATTTGACTTTCTTTTGAATTTAATGATTTATTTACTCTCAATGTCAATTGCTTTTGTTTTCCCTCCATTCATTTTTCAAGTCTTGCAAGCTTCCTTTAGTTAGTAGACTTAATTTGTGAAGGGCTTTAAATTAGTTTTAATTAATGTTATTAAGATTTAATCACTTTCAAGCTTTAATTTRCATGTGATGCAACTAGTTTAGAAATTACGGGTTTAGGGGTATGYTTCGTTTAGAACCATTAATCGGAATTTGTTGAGGCTCGGGATTGACAAACCCGAGAATTGAGATTGACGACCCCAACGCTTGATCGACATTCGGGATTGACAACCCCGGTTGTGGGTTYAGTGRTCGGCAAAAACCAATTAATCGTGGAGACAAACCGAACACCCTAAACTCTCATTTTCATTATTTTCATTTAAATCACCTTTAATGCTTGTTTAGTTAATTAATTTTCAAAAACTCAATTCAACGACTAAATGCTTTCTTAGTGTAGTTTAGGTTAATTTAGTTAAATAAGAGAGTAACTAAGAACACCGACCGCCGATAATATCTATCCTCGAGAGACACGACTCGGGAAAGCTGGCCGCCCTACAATTAATTCCGTCCTATTGCGGAGACGATTTCTTAGGATGCTAAGAATTCTTCGATCAAACTTTGGCGCCGTTTCCGGGGATAGATTAAGGCAAACAGTGTTTTTAATTACTTCTCTTGTTATCTTAGTTGGTAGTTACATTAGATTTTCGTTTTACATTCGATGCTCGTAATCATTTGTTACGTGTTGTGTTTGCTAGGTACTCATTCGGGAAGCCCGATGCCACCCGCCCACACTCACGACGATCAAAGGATTCCTCCACCGCTTGCTTGATCCGGACGAGGATGGCAAACTACCGAGCTAGTTTGCCATACGATGACTCTCCCAAATATCCAAACTCGTATATCCAAACTCCCGAATATCCAAATCCATACACCACTCCCCCAAGCTATCTGGTCCCCTCGAGTTATGATGACCCGTATGCTTTGATCGGTCGAGATTGGGCCCAATCTTTCGATTACCCCAGCTCAAGCCCTTCTTATTTTCAACCGGTTTCACATCCCCAAAACCCGAGCTTGGATCCATATGCACCGACTCGTGATCCCTATGATCCGAGTTTTGAGGATCCATATGCTCCACTCGCCCTCCCTTCTTCTTACCCTCACTTGGACTCATATGCTCCATTATTTGACTCCTATTCTTCGAGCTACGATTCTTACTATTTACCCACCTCGAGCTCGTATACTTCGAGCGATGACCCATACGCCACACTTTCTCAAGATCCGTCTACGCCCCAACTACCGGACTTGGAGTCTCTCTTAGCCGAGCTCGTGGAAGCAATTCGACAAGCGGATGAATGCCTCGCTCGCATGGAGACTCAAGTAGAGAAAATCGCCAATGATGTGGATGAGCTCAAACATTCTCGTTTTGATGAGACACCCACTTTTGAATTGGTGGATCCCACACTCGTTGATGACGACTCAGTTTTTGACGGTCTTGTGAAAGAGGTGTGCAAGAAGGTGGAGATAGTGGGTGAGGAGTTATGGTTGGGAGTTGGTGACACCCCCCTCGTGATTTTTGAAGATTCCGTAGACGAATGTGTGGGGGAGTCACTTATGGGGTTTCCAGCGGCACTCTATATGTCAAGCTTATTTGCCTTTGGCGAGGATGATAAAGTTGCGCCGGTTTTAGAGGATGTGAAGCTATTCGAACCTCTTTTGCCACTACCCGACGCTTTATTGCTACTTGACCAAGTGGAGGTGAAAGAGGGGGTAGGGGATGTGTTGGATCCTACTCTCTCGTGCCCGACTACGCCTACTTCTAAAGCCGAGAGAGAGAGAGAGAGAGGAGATAATGGGTGGGGAGACGAAGGAGTACGCCGACCCATTTTGGGACGATCACATTTGGGTGGTCGACTACTCCCTTTTTTGACCTCCGAAGCAAGCCCGTACTTTTATTGCTTCAACCTTCCGGCTTGTCCGACGTGCCCGCCTTGGTGATATTTGTCACCCGGTGTGCCTTCTTGAGAACACCAAGGCATGGCACGATCACCATATCTTCTTAGATCCCAGATAACATTTTTGTATAATGGTCGAGCTATAGACGTTAAAGTAGCGCTTATTGGGAGGCAACCCAATTTTTATTAAAAAAAATAGAAAAAGAAAAAAAAATAAAAAAAAAAAATCCTTTTTGTAAATATCTAGTTTTTGCAACCCCCCGTTTGTTCATTTTTGTAGGTTTGCTTGTCTCGACTCCCGGAGAGAACTTATGCACGACCGCGTCACCACAAGCTCGGAGATAGGGGCGTTTCCTTTTTCCCTTACACTTTTTACCGCATTTTTCTAGCTTAATATGCAATGAGGACATTGCTAGGTATTAAGTGTGGGGTGGTGGTTAGGTTTCGTCCTAGGATTTGTAAGTTGATGCATGCTTGCTTGTGTTAATTTGAGTAGCGTGTGTGTTATTTTTGCTTGGATCCTTGGCGAAGTGACGCGGTTTTGATGGTTTGGTTAGGGAGTTTAGATTGTTGATCGGATATAGTGAACTTAGGTGGCTTAACTTGTTGTGAACTTTGTTCGGCGTTAGCTTCGTGCTATCCTTGAGCTCAATTAGAACTAGTGCCTCGACTAGACTCGTCGTCAAACACTCTCTATAGGATTTGTGTATTGTATTTTGGAGTCGTCAATTGCTCCATGTGCTCGATCGAAGAATATTGTAAGTTGCTAGTAGCAACGAATGATCGGAGTCGTTGAATGCTCTTTGTATTGTACATATTATTTAAGTACCTCACGTTCATGGTACCA
>BMAC01000956.1:245761-291537 GCA_014905375.1 Phtheirospermum japonicum | reverse complement strand
ATTTGTTGAGGCTCGGGATTGACAAACCCGAGAATTGAGATTGACGACCCCAACGCTTGATCGACATTCGGGATTGACAACCCCGGTTGTGGGTTAAGTGCTCGGCAAAAACCAATTAATCGTGGAGACAAACCGAACACCCTAAACTCTCATTTTCATTATTTTCATTTAAATCACCTTTAATGCTTGTTTAGTTAATTAATTTTCAAAAACTCAATTCAACGACTAAATGCTTTCTTAGTGTAGTTTAGGTTAATTTAGTTAAATAAGAGAGTATTTAAGAACACAGAGACATGACTCGGGAAAGCTTGCCACCCTACAATCAATTCCGTCTTATTGCGGAGACGATTTTTTAGGGTGCTAAGAATTCTTCGATCAGGGAGCTTACCCATGATATCAGAGAATGTGTGGATTTGCCGAGTTAAATTTTGAATCAGTGACGAACGAATGTTCTTGCTAGAGAGTTTTTTGAAGGTTTTTGCAGTGGTAAATGGTGAAACGCTCTTTTTTTGGTTTTGATATGCAAAGGAAAGAAGATGAAAGGACAAGTATGTTGGGAGCGGCGCTAAGGTGAAAAGACGGGTGAATTTGGGATGATGCAAAGGTAAATTAGGATTAATTGTGGGTCTTTCATTTTCTATCCCACGAGAATATTATATTATGTGGAAATAGGCACGTGACCCTTGTCCGACACACTGACAGTATGAATTTAATATTAATCTATCCCTAGTAATGGTGCCAAAGTTTGATCAAAGATTTCTCGTCACTCTAATTTGAGAAACCATCTCAACAATAGTACGGAGTCGATTGTAGAGCGACGAGTTGTTCCCGAGTCGTGTCTCTCGAGGATAGATGTAATCGACAGTCGGTGTTTTTAATTAATCTCTTGTTAATCAAGATTACACTAATCTAATCTACGAAAGCATTAATCATTTGGTTTGAGTCTGAGGTGTCTTTTGACGGTTTACACTTTTATCAAGGGGCGCGTGGAAGTGAACTTTTAGATACTTATGATTACATTCCACTTGATTTCCTACCTCAATCAAGTAGAATGTGGGGGACTAGCTGATACAACATCCAATATTTAGGTCGGTATGCATGTGGGTTTTTACTAGTTGTGCTATGAGTAACGAGCTCTTATATGGGAGTGGCGAGCTCTTATGAGGTGAATGATATTATAATAGCTCGGTATTGAGAGTTGAGGTATATGGTGAGTAGGATTTGGGCCTATGATGATGTGAACTGTATGGTATGGGGGCCCCGACAAACTAAAGGCAAAATATGGTTATTGACCCATGGTTATTATGGTAACTTAATAAAATACGAGAGTTCTAATATTTATGTTAACTCATCATATAGGAGGAATCCCAATTCTAAGTCGGTAGTTAATTATGGTATTATGGTACGGGTAGGAGATGAGAACCTTAGATTGGGAACACGTCTCTTGTCTATATAAAGAAGACACATACCTCACTTCTATTTTAAGTTAATTTTATCCTACTTTAATCTCTCGTTTGTTCACTATTAAAAAGGAACTGACTTAAGTATCGGAGGGCCTACGCCGGGGCTGTGCGGCTTGGGTTTTATTTTTTAGGTTGATCAGGTCACCAGGAGTCATCTGGAGGTCGATCAGGTCGGCAAGAATGAATTTTAGGTCAATATTCTCTTTTCTTAGAGATCCAATCTTTTTGGTCACATCAGGCTGATGCACGCCCCTACCTTGTACATGATATAAATTGTAGACAACCAATTCATGAATACTAGCGTATACCTGTGTGAACACACATGTATATATAAAATATGTATATATACACACACATTACAATATTGAGTGTATTAAAATACATAAGTTTTTAGAATAAATAAAAAATAATAATTAAAAATATTATTTAATTTACACGTCGCAAAATTTCTTTATAATGAACTTTATTTAAATATCTACCATCTTTGTCACAATAGAATGTTTTCAATTATTTTCTACTTTTACTCTTAACATTACCATTTCTATAAATTGGTGACACATAATAGTAAAAGATATTCAACAACCACCCACAACTCATTTTCGATAGCTTATAAAACTCCACTTGACATCTCAATTCAATCATACACATAAATCGATCATGGGTTAAATTTTATAATAAGAAATCAAAATCAAAGTTTATATGTTGAATTTATTTTTTGGGGACATTTAAGAATGAAGAGGAGAATGATAAAGATAAACTTAAAGTATTTTTAGGAGATTTTTAAGAAGGACAAATGTATAAGGCAGAAAAATGAGATTAATATGAGTAAACCAATGTTTTAAAATACGTATCGCGCAATGTGTTGCGTTAATCCCAACATCGCGTTGCGTAAATAACATTATGCATTGTGTGAGCTATTTGAACTTGTTATTTTAATATTAAAAAATAATTACATATTTTTGTGAGTTATTTTAATATAAAATTAGTTATTTTTTTCTCAAAAATATAACTTAACTAGTTTATCACCCGTGTATTACACAGAATTTATATAAAAGATAAATACAAAAATATTTTTAATAATTATAAAGTTTTAAATCTAAAATAGAAAATATATATCAAAGGGTGTATTCTAATCATGCCTTGTACATCTCTAATCTATTTACTAATTATTATAATTATTAAATAAATTTTTATTTTGTTTTTTAAAATTCTTTAATAACTTTATTTACATAATTAAAAAAAAATAAAAGATGACACATTCTAAACTCATGTCTAATCTCTATTAATGAATTAATTAATTAATTATTAAATTGTTTTAATATTTAGATCAAAATTATTAATAATTATTAGTTTCGTACTTTGAAAATTTTAAAAGATGACACACTCTCAACCCGTGTCGCATTGTACCGATGTATAATCAATATTAAATAATTAATAATTATTATATAATATTATATTTTATGTTTAGATTTAATTAATTATTAATATTTAGTTAAATATTTATATTGTTGCAAATAACTTTTAATTTACCTATATAGAATATTATTGATATATTATAATAAATTTGTTGTAATAAGTAACAATTTCTAAATATGGAACTTCTAATATATTATAATAAGTAATATGTAATAACTCCTAACATGGAAATTCTAATATATTATAAAAAATTTATAATATAATAATTATTTCTAAAAATATGTAAGTCCTAATAATATAGAACTTCAAATATGTTATAATATTTATTTCTATATTAGAATTCATATACTCTTATAATTAGTAACAATTCTGGTAAGACTTCGAACCACCAAAATTCGCCATGTAAGCATTCGAACAATATAAAAAATAAATATAAAATATACTTATTACCATTATAGAGTTTCTAAATCTAAAAATAAGAAAAATACAAAAGATATCGTATTCTCAGCCCGTGTCTTCTACAAATTGCTAGTTACTATTTATTAACTATTATTTTTTATTGTTAAATAAATCTTTATTTTAATATTTAGATTAAATTCGGTAATAAATTTATATTTATATACATAAATAAATTCAAAACTTGTTACATGCTCAACCCGTATCTAATTTTTATTAATTAATTATTATAAAGTATTTTTATATTTTAATATTTAAATTAAAGTTTATAATAATCCTTAGTTACATACTTAGAGAAATCCAAAATATGTATATTCTCAATCCGTGTTGTATTGTACTTATGTCTAATTAATATTTATTAATTATTATTACATAAATTTATATTTTTATATTTAAATTGAGTTTTTTAATAATATTTAGTTACATACTTAGATTATTAAAGTAACTCATAATTTAATTATATTATATATTTTAAATTTTATTCTCAATACAATGTATTTAGATTATGAATAAATAATTAAAAAAGATTATAATTGACATAATATTATAAGTAATTTTTCTTTTAATTAAGATATGTATTTGTATTTTTTTCTAATTATATATGACTTCTTATATATTTATATCAGAAAAATAAAAGAAAATATTGAATTAGATAAAATATAATCAAAGAGAAATATTAAATTAGAAAAATATATAAAAAAAAGATTAAGTTATGCAAAATTTAATAAAATGAAATATAATAAATTAGGTAGATATTAGAATTCTTATACTATTAGAATTCTTATATTTAGTAAGTTAAAACCTTCAAAATTCGCCAAGTAAGCATCTGAACCATCATAAAATTACACGTCAACCCGAAACTTCCTAAACAGGCACGAGAATAGAAATCTTTTCATTTAGTATATAGTTGGGACATAAAATTTCAATAAATAAAGTATAAGGTCCACCGAATATCAAACAAAAATCACAATTCATAAAACATAATAGAAAATAACAAATAAAATAGAACTCTACAATATATAATAAAATCTTAAAGTTTTGTAAGAATATCCAGGAACGAGTTGTCAAATTGATTAGCACGTCTATCATGTGGATTAAAAATATAATTAAAAAATAATATCAAAGAATTAATAAACTAAAACACTCTTAACAAAACCCAGATTTTTTTTCTTTTTATATGAAAACCCGGTCAATTACAATCAATAAATAAAAAAGTGGTGTTACTTGAACACACGCTGGTTATTAATCTCATCAATTTTGTGTAGCACCACCAATGAGGCCCTATCGATTATTAGTATACGGAAGAAATCAATTTTAGACACTAATACAATTAAACCCGCTCTTCACAGATAAACTTGGAATTTGCGACCCAAGTAAGATCGGTTCAGGATCATGGGATCCTTTCCTATCAGATAGGTAGAGAAATGATGTTATCTAAAGAAGAGAGATAATAAACTAACATGATTTAACAATATTAGAAAAAGAAAAAAAAATAGACCAAGTAGAAAGATAATTAAGAAAACATCAACGTGTAAATAAGAGATTAGAGTATACGTTTAATTAGTAAAATGCGATGGGTTCATTATAATCAATTTTGGAACATGAAATCATCGAACTAAAGAAATGGGCCAAAGCCCAGCAACTAATTGCGTCCACTACTAGTAACCAATGCCTACAGAAACAAATGCAGGAGAAGAAAACAAGAAAAATGTGGCAAAACTCAAGTGAAACTTGTACGCCATGCAATACCTCATCACACATGCACCCCAACACGTTGCACTTTTCCCACCCTTTTTAAACTCCATTCCCACACCCACACTATCCTCATCACCACACTCGAGTAAACTCATCCCGAATTTACCAAAACACCCTCCGTTCACATACATACATACATTCTGACGTGCCAATGGCTGACCGCGAGCGTCCCCAGCCGCACCAGCTCCAGATCCACCCCCAGCAGCACGCCCGCTACGAAGGCGGCGTCAAGTCCCTCCTCCCCCAGAAAGGCCCCTCCACCTCTCAGATCCTCGCCATAGTCACCCTCATCCCCATCACCGGCACCCTCCTCGCGCTCGCCGGCCTCACGCTCGCCGGGAGCCTCATCGGGCTCGCCGTCGCCACCCCGGTCTTCGTGATCTTCAGCCCCGTCCTGGTCCCCGCCACCATACTGCTCGGCGGCGCCGTCACGGCGTTCCTGACGTCTGGGGCGTTCGGGCTGACCGGGCTGTCGTCGCTGTCGTGGGTGTTCAACTCTTTCAGGCAGGCGACGGGGCAGGAGCCGCTGGACTACGCGAAGCGGCGCGTGCAGGAGGGGACCATGTACGTCGGCGAGAAGACGAAGCAGGTTGGGGAGACGATTAAGAGCAAAGCGCAGGAAGGCGGAGGCCGGGAAGGTGTGGCCGCCGGACGGACTTGAAGATCAATGCCCCTGACCTCCGTGGCGGCGCCGGAAAATCAAATAAATTATGAAGGGCTGTGCATTTTTATTTATTTTTGTTTCTTTTTTACTGCTTTTGTATGTTTCGAGTGCGTGTGCACACTGTGAGTTTTCTTTTTAGTTAATTTGTTGCTTGCTGTACAATGCTGGGGAATTAATGCAAACTTCTATTGCTGTGAGATTAAATGTTTCTTTTAATGCTTGTTTACCTTATTTAAATTTGTGATTATTTTGAGTCTTCAATTGTTGAGTATTGGGATGCAATTTCTTTTAATGATATTATTATGTGAAGAAATTATAATGGGGAACCAAATGGATGGTATTGAAATATGTGGATTGGAATGTCCAATACCAACACCATTCTCATTCATTGCCTCTTACTTTTCTGGTTTGCTAAATATGCAAGGTTATGTTTGGTAATTTTGTGCCATTTTATTTGAGAATTTCAAAATTGCAAAATTAATCCTACTCAAACGCAATTAGTACCACATCGAGATTCAAGACGAATCGAGAGATTCGTGGCGGTTTTATATTTCTTTTCGTTCTTATTAGGGACATGAGCTCTATGATTTGCTTATCGTATTTTGATTTCACCATCTCCAGCTAAACATTTTTTGACTCCTAAATATGGGATATATTTTTCTTTAATTGATCTCTATAATCATGAATTATGGTTTATTCAAATATCATGTAGTTCCTAAATATTGAGCATGGAAAAATGAAAAACACAACGTATTAATATATGTATAATTTTTCTTATATTCGAGCCAACAAGACGAAACAAGCGTTTCAATAATTACAAAGAGTTGTAATCTACTAAGTAAAGATAATTAAAACTCCTAAAGAGTAGATATAATGGAAATCATTTCAATAATTACAAAAGTTGTAATCTACTAAGTAAAGATAATTAAAATTTTTAAAGAGTAGATATAATGGAAATCAGTACAACTCTTCCAAAATTAAGATTCATAATCAAAAAATTGAATTTTTAATGAAAAACTAAAAAAGATGGAAGAAAAATAACTCGAACTACAGGATGTTATCACAGGTGCATAAAACATTCACATTCACATTCGACAGAGAACAGAAAACCCGTAGTTTGAACAAATAATTCTCAACTCTCAAAACTTAATCTTTTTTCTCTAAATTTGTGAGTGAATTGTGAGTAATCCCTCAAATCTATATAGACACACCTTACATTAAAAAAGACCTATAAAATAAGGACAAATGATATACATAATGTATTGCATGTGAATATCATTTAGTAAGAAAATAAGATAAAATCTTAAAATTCTAAATAATATTAATTAGTCATGTTCGAATCTTATACTAAAGAAAGAGATTTACAATCTAATCTAATACTAAATAATAAAAATGATAATTATCAGGGATGATAAATGTAAAAACTTTTCTAATCATTTAAATTTTGTTAAGAAAGTCAAATTAATTAAAGACAAAATAATAAGAAAAATAATTAACCACGTATGTAAAATACACGACTTAACAGTCATCCACTTTTGTCTTTCTTAACTAAAACTCATATGATGAATATACCAAGTATGTAACTTATAAAATCACAAAAACTCCCCCTAAATTGTTGCAGTAAGAAATCAAAGCAGAATGCTATGACATCCGAACCAGTATTTACAAAATGAAAATTAAAACAACCATAATAAATTAAGGCAAAGCCATATGCATTCAACGTCAATAAAAGATAATAACAAAATATCAAAAATATTATTTTGCATCGAAAAGAGCCATAAGATAAATATCTCATAAGCAAAGAGATCATCAACATGGGAAATTGCTTTGGCCAAATAGTATTATCAAAATCAAACTCCATCCCATCATCATCTTCATTACGAAGTTCCGTAGGTAGATCCGCTGAACATGGACTAACTACCCCTGAATGCGATGGAACAATACCAGTGACATCGGTGGCAATAACTACGACAACATCCGCATAAACATCGATTCCCTCTGAATATTACACTCCCTGACTAGGAGCAGTAACACCTTGATCCAGTGCAACATCCCCATCATTAACTAACTACTTCCCCTTTTTGGTCAGAAAGACTCGAGTCATTACGCAGGCCGAGATAATAGTGCAAGCAACAGTAAAATGTGCAATAGCATTGGTAGCATACTACACTTGTCCTTGTAAAAATAAACGAGGCACGGGAACAATCAATTAGGCATAGGAACTGCAAAACTGAGAATGCAACATATATGTGATCAACATTCGCGATAACATTTAGAACATAATTAGAATTAAGAAGTAGAATTAACAATCGAGGCATCAGGGACATAAGGAGCAGAGCTGGAAGAATTATCATCATCATCATCATCGTCTTTGTAACCACTGGAATATCCACTAGGAGATTCTTGGGGTTCAAAGGAGGAGCGGGGACAAAGAATAAATCTTGATGACCAATAAGAGGAGCCTAAGGAACAAGTCCATGAGAAACAAGCACCCAAAATATGAGATAGGGAATGACAAAGCCCACTACTTCTAAGAGTTCGTGTAACGAACATAGCCGCATTAAAAAGCATGAATTCTAAAGTTGAAAGGCATATTGGTACAAGCTGGAAAATTGAGAAAATTGCTACAACAAACCTTATGCAAGAACTTGAAGAGGGAGGTCAAACAAGATAACACAAATTGAGCAGACCGCTTGGTGTGTAAGTCACTCATCAAAAATTTGATTATGCGTGTAAAGTTAGCTGACATAGGGTCTTTAATACAGTCAGGAGTCTCAAAAAGTGCATTAATCAATGAAGGAGTAAAATAATAAATAGCACCACATACGAAGACCATGATTTGGAGATGTCGGATCACATACCTCAGGACTCATATTAGAGTAATATTCAGAGACCATTAATTACTCAAAAGACACAATATCATCAATTGTGTGCAAAAGTTGACGAAGCTCAAAATACTTATTTAAGTTGTACAAAAGGAACGTTGACAAATGCCGATGTTTTTCCTTGATCAACGAGCAACAAGAAAACAACTTGTAATGGCCACAGCTATCGTGAGAGTAAAAAGTTTTAGAAAAATAGTTACCCAAATCATAGTCAAAGTCAGATGTGGATCCCGATGTCATCACATTGTCAATCACACCAGCAACAACATCTGTACTAGCATACCCTAAAATAAGATTAACCTCATCACCATCGTCTATAAAGCCATAAATGATATTGGTACGACCTAATCTGGTGGCAAGTCACAAACAATTTGGGTAGACCTTGTTGGGACGAGCTGAACTGATGCCACAGAAGAAAGAAAAAGGAGACGAGATGAACTTATAGCCCTATAAGAATCATCCTGACCTGATCTAAAGCCTTGAACAAGGTTTTGGGACGTCAGGTCGAGAATTTGGAGAAGTTAGTGACAGAGCTGACTGGTTCTGCGTGAGGAAACTTCTTGGTCAAGTCGACCTGAGTAATGGACCGAGATTTATGGGTTTGTATCCGGGATCTCGCAAAGGCTCCACCTGACGAGAGTTATAAATATCTCAACCCCAAGGTTGATAGAGGTATGACATTCTGAGCATTCTCACTTGAATTATTCCGATTTAAAAATTGGTTAACTGACTTAAGCATCAGAGAGGTTTCCATGAAAAATCCCCCGGTGGTCTTTTTTAACGTATTTTTGGTGAAGTAGGGCAGGATTTTCAGGGAAGAAGCAGGTGTTCTCGGTTTGGTTATTTTCAGGGCGAAATAATTGGCGCCGCCTTTGGGAAAGGCAGAACTAAGCTAAAATGTGAGAGAGAAGCATGACATCAGACCGACTCAGGCAAAACCTAGTGGCGGAGCTAAGCGGTATGCCAAGTTCTGCCACATAGGGATGCCGGAGACGGCAGGACCGTCAGCAACAACTAGGCCCAGTGCACCGCAACCCCGTCCAGGAGGAGCTTCACATGCTGAAGGCGGGTCACTGAATGACTCTTTTCTAAAGCAAATATCTGACCTCATTGGCAAGGCGGTGGAAGCAGCTGTAGAAAAGTTCACCGAAATTTCATCACCCCCCTCCCAAAGTAACCCAGCCTCCGGAGACGGAACCACCCAGGACTGCCCAGCACACGGCCAGAGCTCCCGCTCAAGAAGAGGTCGATAGCTTTTTTGCCTTAGATAGCGACACTTCAAGAAAAACCAACCGAGACCTCACGGAGCAGATGTAGAATCTGCAGAGGTAGGTCAGGGAAGTCAAACAAAAAATGGCGGGTACGGCTGTAGGCCAAGCACGAAGAAGCACTCTATTCACAGAAGCTGTCATGCGGAATGATCTACCGGCCTCTTACCGATCTATGAGTTTTGAATATAATGGGACAACAGATGGGATCACTTGAGCCGATTCGAGATCGCAACTAACTTGCACAAATTTTCTGACGCTGTCACGTGCGGGGTCTTCCCCACGACCTTCACAAAATTAGCTCAGCTCTGGTTTATCCAATTGCACCCCCCGATCTATAACAACTTTGATGAGTTCAGTTCTGCATTCTTGCACCAGTTCACTAGTTGCAGAAAGTATCAGAAGATGTCACTAGAACTGTTCAGTTTGAAGCAAAGAGAGGGTGAAAGTCTGCAAAGATATATCAAACAATTTACAGAGACCAAGTTGGAAGTGCCATCAGCATTTGAGGAGCTCTTGTTCAATGCTTTGGCTCAAGGTCTCAGGATGGGGGAGTTCTTCCAATTTCTGGTAGTTAAGTCAGCGCTGAAATTTGGAGAGCTCCTGGAAAGAGCAGAGAAATATATCCACTTGGAGGAGGATTTGAGAATGAAGGATGATGCAGAAAAGAGGATAGAACGACCTGACAAGGATGACAAGGATTTGGTTAAGAAGCCCAAATCTGATCTAGTGGGAGGTCTCCCTCGGTTCGATCGATACACACCCCTAACTTCGCCCCAGGGTGAAATCCTAGAGGCGATCGAAAGACATCCCGACCTCAAGTGGCCGAGAAAGTACGCTCAAAAGCCACAAAAGGAGAAGTCTGACCGGTTCTATCAATACCATAATGAGTATGGTCATGACACGGATCAATGCACACACCTGAAAGATGATATACAATGAATGGTGCAGGCAGGACATCTCAAAGAATTCGTACGAGCAAAACAGGAAGGATCCAGGCCTGACTCTTATAAGAGAGATTGGTATTAGACGACCACGCAAAAGTGAGGTGGTATCTGGGAAAATAGGCAGAGGTATAACCGGTCTCAGGAGATCATAGGAGAAATCCAAATGATCACATGCGGAGAATGGGATGAGCACTCACGACGCACCTAGAACAACTATGTACAGGCTGTGAAAGGTCTGTTAAGAAAAGTGCAGGAAGTAGGGCAGTTAGTCCCGAGCCTGAACACCTACTTTGGCTCTAAGGGTGAGAACGGCATCCTAGCACCTCATATGGACGCCTTGGTGATAACAGCTACCATTGCTAACTACAACGTGCGGAGAATCTTCGTGAACACAGGTAGTTCGGCATATATTTTATTCTATGATTGCTTTAAGAAGTTAAACTTGGACTTGGAATTGGAGGAGGTCACCAACTCATTAGGGGGCTTCGCTAGAGGAGCGCTATGCCCATTGGAAGCAGTAAATCTCCTGGTCACGTTGAGTGAGGAGCCATTCAAGAAGACCAAAATGGTGCACTTCCTGGTGGTGGACGCGCCATCTTCATATAATGCGATGCTTGGCCGGCCATCCTTAAGACAATTCCAAGTGGTGATCTCCGTATAACATATGAAGATGAAATTCCCTATTCAGGAAGGGGTAGGGGAGGTTCGAGGAGACCAATATGCATCTCGTAGAGCATACGTGGATAGTATTCAAAGAGACAAAGAGGTAAGGAGATCTAAAAAACCCAGGACAAAGATGGTCGTGCTTTAGCTGGATCCGTGCGAAAAAACTTGATGACGGTCGAAATTATACCGGGGAATGATAGCCAAGTCGTACGAGTAGGAACGACTATAAGCCACGAGGTGTTGGTGGAGCTCGTGACCCTCTTAAGAAGTAGCGTGGATGTCTTTGATTGGTCTGCCTAGGACTTAGTAGGGATAGACCCGGCAATAGCAGAGCATCACCTCAAAATCAGCTCCGCAGTGAAGCTAGTAAAACAAAGGAAGCGCTGCTTTGGTCCCGAGAAGAAAGCTATTACTGAGATAGAGGTAGAAAAGATGTTGCGAGCTAAGCACATTGAGGAAATACAGTTTCCAGAATGGCTTTCCAATGCGGTGCTAGTACTAATGACTCAAGATGATTGGCGGATGTGCATTAATTCAGAGACCTCAATTGCGCTTGTCCCAAAGACCACTATCCGTTGCCCAAGATAGATCAGCTTGTAGATTCTACCTCAGGTTGTGAGCTTCTCAGCATGATGGATGCCTGCAAGGATATCACCAGACAAGATTGTTCAAAGAGGATTGGAAATGGGTTAGTGTTATAACCCCGAGAGGAACTTATTGCTACGTGGTCATGCCATTTGAGCTCAAGAATGTAGGAGCCACATATCAACGGCTGGTAAATAAAATGTTCAAAGCCCAGCTAGGGCGCAATATGGAGGTATATGTGGATGACATGCTGGTAAAAAGTGCCAAGGCAGCCTCGTACATTGACGACCTGAAGGAAACCTTCAATACCTCGAGAAAATACAAAATGAAGCTCAACCCTAAGAAATGCGAATTTGGTTAAGAGCTGGAAAGTTCCTTGATTATATGGTCACGGAGAAGGGAATAGAGGCCAATACAAAAAAAGTTAAAGCCATCATGGATATGCAACCTCCAAAGAATGTCAAGGAAATGCAATGCCTCGCAGGTTGAATAGCGGCCCTGAGCAGGTTTATTTCGCGCTCGGCGAAAAAGAGCTTACCATTTTTTCGAGCCTTGTGAAAGAAGGCTCGATTTCAATGGGACGAAGAATTCCAGGAGGCATTTCAGAAATTAAAAGAACATCTGGTCGGCATGTCACTACTTACCAAGCCAGTCTTGGGAGAACCTTTGATCTTATACTTATCTTTGGGGAAGCAAGTGGTGAGTACAATTTTAATTAGAGAAGAAAGCAAGGTGCAGAAGCCGGTATATTATTAGAGCAAGGTGTTACATGATGCCGAGCTCCGGTATGTGGAGGTAGAACGAGCCATGCTAGCTCTGGTAGGGACAGCTCATAAACTCCGCCCCTATTTTCTTTCACATAAGATAGTGGTCAGAAATAACCTACCTCCGAAAGCAATCATGAGTAAACCAGAGGTCTCAGGGAGTTTAGTGAAATGGATAATTGAGCTCAGCGAGTTTGACATTAATTTTGAAGGACGAAAAGTGATTAAAGCCCAAGCGTTGGTCAATTTCATGCAGGAGATGACCAGCTCTCATAGAGAGGAGAAGGAATGGGAGATATATACCAATGGCTCGGTAGGAAGTTTGGGTTGTGGAGCGGGAATAGTTCTGATAAATCCAGAAGGCGTGATTACGGAGTACGCGGTACGAATGAACTATCCTCTGTCCAACAACGGAGCAGAGTACGAGGCCCTTCTAAGAGGGATACAGATGGCGAAAGAGCTCGGAGGAGAGCGCATATTTGCATGATTAGACTCCCAGTTGGTTTATAAACAGATAAGAGGTGAGTTTGACATGAGAGACGAGCACATGCGGAAGTACTTAGCCCAGTTTCATGAATTAGCAAAGGCCATGAAAGATTTAAACGTACTTCAAATTCCCAGGGAGGAGAATGGCCGAGCTGATTACTTGGCTAAGGTGTCCAGTTCAGCAACAGATTGTCAGGAGAGAATAATTACCCTGCTCATGGCATACCAAGAATTTGGGGAAGGAGATATAAATGCGCTAGAGGAAGAAAAAGATTGGCGCTCCCCGATCAAGGTATATTTGGACAAAGGAAAACTGCCTGAGAATAAGAGGGGAGTAGCAAAGGTGCGAATCAGGTCGTCTCCTTTTTATTTGATAAAAGGAGAGCTATTTAGAAGAGGGTTTGGACAACCTCTTTTGTGGTGCTTAAGCACGAAAGAGGCTACTCATGCTCTCAAAGAAATTCACGAGGGGTGTTGCGGCAACCACATGGGCGCTAGGACTCTATCAAGTAAAATAATGAGAGATGGCTATTTTTGGACACAATTAAGGAAGGATGAAGAAGACTTTGTGAGGAAATGTGACAAGTGCCAGAAGAACTCTCCCCTCGGGCAACGACCTGCAGAAGAGCTCATGACAATGAGCTCTCTCTGCCCCTTTGCAAAATGGGGGATAGATCTGGTTGGACCTTTCCCCACAACCCCATCCCAGAAGAAGTTCCTGATAGTAGCCATAGATTATTTCAGTAAATGGGTGGAAGCTGAAGCTATAGAAAAAATTACGGAGGAGTAAGTAATGGGTTTCTTGTGGAAAGATGTGGTGTGCCGATTTGGTGTCCCAAGGATCTTGGTGTCAGACAATGACACGCATTTTATGGGAGCTCAGATTCGGGACTGGTGCACAAAAATGAAGATAGATTAGCATTTCACATTTGTCTATCACCCCCAGGCGAATGGCTAGGTCGAAGTAACCAACCGAGTTTTAGTGCAAGGAATTTAGGGCGCGCCTAGAAAAAATAGGAGGCAAGTGGGTAAGAGATCAGCTGAATCCTGTGGGCATACCGAACGAACCTTAAAGAAGGTGCGGGAGAAACACCATTCAGCTTGGTGTACGGTATGGATTCCATGATCCCCGCAGAGATCGGTATAGAATCCCACAGAATACTGAACATCAGTGAAGACCAAAATGAGTTGTTGATACAAGACGCCTTGGATTTGGCGGAGGAAAAAAGAGAACGAGCCTATGTGAAAATGGAGCACATGCGCAGAAGAATTCGGGCAAATTATAATAAGTCGGTGGTCAAGTGTCAATTTCGAAAGGGAGATCTGGTTCTTCGCTGAGCTGATTTAGGTAAAACTAGAGTTAAGTTGGATGCTACTTGGCAGGGCCCATATAAGATCGTCAAAATTCTTCCAGGAGAGGCATATGAGCTCGAGCAAATGGATGGAGTCAAATTACCATGACCATGGAATGTATCAAATTTACGAAAATATTATAAGTGAAATAGATGTACTCGATTATTAAAAAAAAAACTACTGATTCTATCAACTTGTGATTGTCAGTTAAGGGAATGAGCCCAAAAATTTTGGCCCGATTGGCCAAGGGTAGGATTTCCTTGACTGACTTGATTGTCAGTTAAGGGCACAAGCCCCAAAAAGTTTAGCCCCATTGGCCAAGGGAAGGATTTCCCTGACCTGACCTGATTGTCAGTTAAGGGCACGAGCCTCAAAAATTTTGGCCCGATTGGCCAGGGGAAGGATTTCCATGACCTGACCTGATTGTCAGTTGAAGGGCGTGAGCCCCAAATTTAGCCCAATTGGCTAAGGGATGAATATCCCAAACCTGACCCGATTGTCAGTTGAAGGGAGTGAGCTCTAAATTTAGCTCGATTGGCTAAGGGACGGATATCCCAAACCTAACCTTATTGTTAGTTGAGGGACGTGAGCTCTGAATTTAGCCCGATTGGCTAAAGGATGAAAATCCCCGACCTGAGTTGCTTACCAGCACGGGGTATAAAGTCCCAGAAAGGCTAGCCTGATTGGCCAAGAAATGAACACTGCGAAAAATGACTGAAGAATCAAAACAAAAGCCAAAGCTCAAGGATTTATTCATAGGCAAAACGACCCTTTCCAATCAGAATTGATTCAATTACAAATACTTAAAGGCAAACTAGCCCCGTTCAGTAAAACTACAAGACATGGAAATACATCAGGATAAATTTAAAGCAGCATAAAGAATGAGATGAAGAGTTCCTCTTATCAGTAGCCAAAACTCGATGAATACACCACAACTCCCGTTCGGTCTCATGAAGGTGTTGGCGGTACCCATATGCCCGCTCGGTTGCAGAACGAGCCTCACCAGTGGCGGTAGTCAGACGACACACTGACTCGAGTAGATCAGCCCTTTCCTCTTGGAGTTGACGGTTGAGACGGCGGAGCTCCGCCTACTCGCGCTTGTAATGGCGCTTCTTCTGCCTTTTCCTTTCCAAGAGTTTTTGTAACTGAGAGAACTTCTCTCGAAGTTAAGCGTTCTCCTCATAAAGATGAAAGTTTTCATTGAAAAAAGAAAGGTTTTTCTTGTTCAAGATGTCAACTTCTTCAAGTAAAGAGTGCGGATCCATTAAAAGGGAAAAGTACAGATAGTACTAGGGTTTCCTATATTCCCAGAAACCCTAAAGAGCATAAACAAACAAAAATAGAAACAAGACAAAATATTGTTCAAAGTACGGGCCCACAAATTACAAATTAGACCACGAAGGAAAAATCAAACAACTGAACGGCCTATGAATCGTAATCCTCAGTATTCAGCTCTCCTCTGATTTGCTCAGTCACCCTGGCGACTTCTCCAAAATCTCACTCGAATTAGGCCCTGCTCTGGAGCTTGTCTAAATTGGCGAAGGTAGGAGAAGACACAGTCACTGGTAAGGCTAAGGTCAGTGACTATTCAGGGGGGGGGGGGGGGGGGGGGGCGGGGGAGATCGAAGAAGAGGTGCAGAAAGCTTGGTGAACACACTCAACAAACTCAGGAGCCCCGAGCCGATGAAGCTGATCATCCTCCTCGACATATGTGAAGCTTGTGGGATCTAGAGGATCCTTCAAAGGGATGGAGCGATCAAAGGGAGCAGAAAGGTTTTTAATAGACCACTTTGCCTGAGCATCCAGACTAAAGTGGTAGTAGACCTGACCCTCATGTATGAGAATGTCATACAGCTCAATGGAACTAAGAAAAGCCCGTCGGGTCATCTCCCTAGTTAGCTGGATAAGCCTCTGCTCTTCCTCCGAGTTGAGGAACTCAGCTCGCCCTTTAGCTTCGCCTTCGGCCTGACCCTCAGCTCGCGCCTCCCTGATGCTTTCTTTAGCCTCTTCTACCTGGAGCAGCGCCAAGGCTCGACTCTTTCCTTTCGACTCCCGAGCTTTCTGTAGCTCAATCTGGGTGGCCTTCAGCTCGGTCTGAGAGGCCTTTAGCTTAGCGCTCCTCTCCTTCAGATGGGCAACCAACCTCTTCTCCCACTCTTGTAAGGCTGCATGTTCTTTGGACAGATTGACATTCATTAAAGAGCCTTGGGCCCGCGACACTAGTGCGGCCCTCTTAACAACATCCTGAAAGGAAGAAAAGGGAGATGATAGAAGAAGAGAAAAGAGATAAGTGAAATAAAAGGGAAAGTGAACAGAGCAGTGAGACCCTGACCCTAGCCTCATCTTGGTTAAAGGACTCTATTAGAAAACGTTCTTGGTGGAAAAAATGTGAATGAAAGGTTATAAGCCATAAATGATTCATGTATATATTTCACAGAAATGTGAAATCAAAGTAGGCGATGAAGGGTCAAGCATGCGAAGAAAGCTCTTCGAGCTTCTCAACATATTATATTATAGAAAGTTTTTTAGAAATGTATATTTTCTTACAATTTGTGGCTGATAGAGCTCCCCAAACAGTACTATAAGAATCGATACTAAACATCCCTCCTCTAATTGTACAGGCTCCCATWGCAATAACATATTTTGGTTCGGGCATTTGCTCATACCTCTAATGCAAATGATTCTGATGTTAATCGTGCTTGATTGCCTAGCTGTTCATAAAGGGCCATCCTAACATTGAACGTTGTCGCCTTAAACATACCTTATAAATTGAACAACTCTTGACTTCTCCTGCTTTCATTATCATTTCTTACCATCACTGCAGAAGATATCACTCGAATTGTATATCAAAAGACTGGGTTACAAATTTCCAATTCTTTGAAGCTTTTTGTATCGAACCCAAAAAATCAACCTCATCTTCTGTCTCAGTGATGTTGTCCCAAAAGTCATCTTGTCTATATTTTTATAGATGATTATCATAAAAACCTCCACTAGGAATGCCAAACAAGGAATTGAGTAACGATGATTTTATGGAACCAGCTGGAATGTGATTAATTCTGGTTCTCTTATGTTTGTGTTTCTCTTGAGCTTTATGAAGCTTAAAAATTCTGGCGTCATATGCCAAAACGCTAGCCATTTTACTTTCATCAATATACTATCCCAACTAATTAGATCGAAGAGCCACTCGACATTGTCCTCAATGCCAGGTTCTTGCATGCAAGGAGGGCACGCATATTTGGTTGGGAGAACTTTCAATTAGCTTAAGCGGTCCCAATTGACTCAATTTTGAATAGTGGGTAATTATAGTATAAGTTTAGCCTAATCAATTTTTGGTTTGGACACACTCCGTTGCGTGTCTTGGAGCGATTTCTTATAAACAAAACTTAAATTCAATGTGCATCCAAGTATAGAACATTCTAAACTCAACTTCATCAATTTTCATCAATTTATACTCAAAATGGACTAATTGAACCCATATAACCTATCGATCATGATAAACATACGTACTTATATGTAAAATTCAAATATTTACAAGTCCACTTCATCATCATATTTGTATATATTCCCCAAGCTTATGAAAAATCCCCATAAACATCACCTAATTCAAGACGTAAGACTAAATCAATTGGGAATTCAAGTTTTACATCACACTTCATGCTTTAACTATTTTAATATATCATATATTTTCAAAGGCCAAGCATGCATACTAAGTGCTCGATAAAACTCCTCAACGAAACTTTAATCTCAAACTCAAAAGTTGAAGTATTCCGACCACATAATCATCAATATACAGTAATAAGCCTTAAGAAACAAAGATAGATAATTTCTCCCAATTCCAGAAATTCCCAAAATTCTCGGCTAAGAAACCTAGATTCAATGAGTTGGAGAACAAATACCTTGTTCTTGGATTCAGAAGATGAAATGAGCAAGATGGTATTATCTTTAGAACTTAAATTCAATGAGTTCTTAAAGAAAAACATAAAATTTTAAAATGGGGGGGGGGGGGGGGGGAGGGGGGAATGGGGAGACAGTCGTGATCGGGAAGTGAAGAGAGGAGAGGAGAGTTTTTGTTTTCTTTTTTCAATTTTTTGATTTATAACGTGTCATGTGGATCATTCGTGACATGGCTAGTGGTCATGAATTAGGTCGCAGACACTTTAAACAAAATTAATGCATCGCTACATTATATTAAGAAAAAAAAAAATTATGCACTTTAAAAAATGCATTAATTAATTAAAAATATTATTTTGGACATATATCAACGTTTACAAAGAGCACTACATTGTTCTTTAGAAAGCACAATAGATTAAGAAAAAAAAAACAGTACGATTGTATACAAAAAGTATCGCAAATTTCGTCTATAAACTGCAAATTCAAAAATTTGAAATGAACTCAAATCTTCAACAAACCATAACTTTTTCAAATTTTATTCGTTTTGAATGAAATATATATCAAATTAATCACATTCTCAAGATCTACAATTTAAGAATTGGGGGGGGGGGGGGGGGGGGGGGGGGGGGGAGGGGGGGAGGGGAATGGGGGAGACAGTCGTGATCGGGAAGTGAAGAGAGGAGAGGAGAGTTTTTGTTTTCTTTTTTCAATTTTTTGATTTATAACGTGTCATGTGGATCATTCGTGACATGGCTAGTGGTCATGAATTAGGTCGCAGACACTTTCCTGAAAAATGGCCTGCAGTAGCTACCTAGTTCGCGGTCACAAATGGGGTCGCAAATGCATACCTAAAAAATAACATGTAGTAGCGGGCTGAGTCGCGGTCATAAATTAGATCGTGACTAGGCCAGACATTTTTTTTAAACAACAATTAACTAGCACTTAGTTTTATGGCTTTAGCTAGACGCTTGTTTGCTTCAAGAAATCTCTAAAGTGATTGTAAATGTTATCTCTTTTCTCTTTGTGTAGTGCACTTTGATTCTTTGGCCATTCACAATAAGCGTACTCTCATCTGACAAAATCGACTCGGCGGTTCCATTTTTCATCATCTTTTTATCTTAAATGGATTAGAACATTTTGACTTCAACTTACCTGTGAAAAGTTTATGGTGAGAATTGAATAAAGGTACGTTATATCCTTCCTTTTTATAATATCTTATCATGAAATCATTGGGTTCTCTCCCTGTACAATTATAAACTCTCATACGCTTTAACCCAAAATTCATCTAGCTCGTCAAGTTGAAGTCTTCTTTCTTCTCCAGCCGCTTTGAAGTCAAGATTTAACTAATTAACAACCCAAACACTAGTGCAGAAACTGCATATCCAGAAGGGTAATTCTGCCTATCCACAACCCCTTTCCGTGCCTTCTGTAGTGACATAGTTGTAGAAAGTCTGTACTTTCTAGAACGCCTTTTTTTACCCTTCTGGATTAGTAGACTTTCTAGAAGGGGGAAAAAAGTTGTTCTAGAAAATAAATTTTATGTTATAGAATGGTACCATCCCATGTTCATCCGCCAGTCTTTTCAAAAATACCGTATGTGATAATTTCCAGAACTGTATTTTCAAAAAGACGTTCTGGAAAGTGATACTTTCCAAAACGGTATTTAATAAAATAATAATCTGGAAAGTTATACTTTCCAGAACGGTTGTTCGAAAAGACGTTTTGGAAAGTATAACATTCCAGAACGTATATTCGAATAACCGTTCTGGAAAGTATAACATTCCAGAACGGTGTTTTCAAGAAACCGATCTTGAAAGTAACTTTCCAGAACATCAAATGTTAAAATACCAAAAAATTACAATTTAATTCATATTTCCTTAATATTAAAATTAATAAACATCAAGTGTTAACAAAAACACTTGATATACTTAAAAATATATTTTACATTACAATTTTAAAGAAAAATATAAAAATAAGATTAAAAATAAAAACAGTTAAGAGCCTTTTCGGCCTATAAATATGCCCAAGTTCAAGCTAGTCCACCGAAGACTTAAATAACAAAAAGGAATCCAAGATCCAAGAGGAAAAAAGATATCCAAAAAAAGATACTTAAATAACAACCATGTCGTACGAATACGAGAAATTGGCTTCTTTAAAGCCAAGAGCCTTTCCGTTCGCTGTTTCGGTACTTGCTACGTGTACTCCAATGAGCCTACGCCGAACGATACCTGCAAAATCGGATATCACCAAATCAAAAGGAGAAGAGAAGATACACGAAGTAAATAAGACAATGACTCGATAAACTCAAAATCGATACCTCCTCCATAGAATGTACACACTGAAATGACTAATAAAGGAAAATTAATAAATAGTAAATCTTCACAGTGGCTTTGTTGAGCATTTCAAAAGGTCTAATAGGTAAGAGTTGCTTGCTTGACATTCTAATACTATATTATGAAAATGAAAGTTTAATAGCTAATGCCTACCATGTTATTTATTTTATTAGTCGCCATTTCATGGGCAACAGGCATTTCATGAACCCCTGTAAAATTTATGAATATAGATATAAGAAATGTAAAATAAGTGGCTGAAGCATGTAATTCATCTGTCAGTTGGACTGATTACCACAAGAAATCGAAATTGTCTTGACATAGTTTAAACGTAGCTCCAATTTCCCCAATAAAAGTATTCTGCCAAAAAAAAAAGGATAATGAAATGCATGTCCAATATAAATACTCCATGAAGTGCAAACAAAAAAAAAATCATGAGATTTTTGAAAGAAAAAACAATTACTTTAGCTCTCATCATATAATACTCATTCCTCTGAAAGTCCATGAAACTAATAAGATCCCAGACTTCGAGTGGTTGAAGCACAGCATTTTGTACAAGCACAGGAAGCTATCCCCAAACAAATTCCAACAAAGAGAAACAAGAACAAGAGCAAGAACTATGTCATCTGTAATGGTGTGTAATTCTTTAACCTTAAATAGGTAACTCAATAATTCATCTGTGTTTTGTGGGTTCACAGTTCACATGCAATATGATTTCATAAGCTGAGCAAAAAATCGGGCCAAACTCAAACAAAATACAAGAACAATAATTCATTCACAGGAAAAACAAAGTACAAGAACAGTAATTCGTACACAGGAATCATTCATCAAGGTATAGATGGAATCAAAATAAATTTTCACATATATTCAGTTCACAGGAATCATTCATCAAGGTTCCTGTACATTACTTCGTATTTTTCAAACTAGCTAACTCCACTTCGAATACTTCACAGATTATAAATCACGAAATTCAAACACTTACTTGTTTTTCATTGAGTAATCGGTTGTTTGGCGCCGAAGACATGTCTGACTCACTTCTCCTTCTATCTCTACTCTCTTTCTCTTATTTTAATTGATCTTGCATTCACTTTCATGTTCCATTTGGGGCCCTGAAGTTTGATGCACTGGTGCCTGAACCCTTGAAGGTTTCACTAAGTTTGACTGGGACGATCTCTGAGTACTCACTGGTCCACTCTTTGATCCTTTTCTTTGACATTGATTCTGATCTGCATATGCTACATTTTGTAATTGGGTCTGGGCTTTATCTTGGATCTCATGTATATTAACACCAGTTTGATTATTATCTTCACCTACATATTTGGAGAAAAAAAAGTCATTGACAGGAAAAATAATTAGCAGGTTAATATATAAGTTGTTAGAAAACTATAAGATTTCCCCTTTTCATAATTTAAATGGGGAAAATAGGAAAGCTAGAGAATTGTCATGGCAACATCTGACATTTATCTAAAAATGTTTTATCACACGTATAAGGGATATAAATAGTTACCAGATATTTTGGCAGATGTAGTTTGAGTGACAAAAATATTGACTCCCGAAGCTGCTTCCATACTCTTGTAAACGCTTGCCAAATTATTCATATGAGGGGCAGGCTTAATTTCTGCTATGACAAAATAACTAATGTAAACAAATCCATAATCTTGTATATTTATAAGTTCTACAAAATGAACAGTATGGAGGGGGAAAAAATCACCCTTGCCTATAACTGTGTAATTAAGAAACATAAGACCTCTCATATACTCATATCCAACAAAATAAATTAGTAAATAAATTTTCAAATGTGTCAATTTAACATGTCACATAAAATAAGTCCCAAAACATTACATTCAGATGACACAACATCAATACATGTAATCAACTATTTGAAATTAATTAAACACATTAAATCAAGTATATGGAACTTTATGGCCAGCATTTGATCTTTAGTTATGGAAATTTATACAAGTTGAGTTGAAGGGAACAAAGTCAATTATAATCTCTACTGAAAATGTACTCAATTGTGATTAGATTCAAGGCCCTCTGTAACACATAAAATGAACACTTTCTGTTTTAATCAATTCCAAGTTCAATTCATGGATTTATCAAAGCTAAGAAAAATGGATTTAGAGAACACAACACTTAAAACACAAACCTGCAAACAGAAAGTGCCTTTCTTATATCTCCAGATGCTGCAGCAACTCTCTGAAGCAAATAGAAGCATGGTATTCAGAATACTGCTGAGCCTTGAGTCACGAGTGAAAAAGAGAGCAAGGAAAATAAAGAAAGACACTAAAATTTATAGAAATGATGAATGATCCAAGAAAAAAAATATGCTTCAGAAAAGTAGTGCATGATCTCACTCAACCTAGCATAGAGTTCCACTGCTTGAGGCTGGAAGACATTATAAGGAAGTGCCTGTTGAAATTGCAGTTAAATTAGAATGATAGTAATAGTACTCATATGTTCACTCCAAGAGTTTCTAAACTGTGAGATCTTTGACAATAGTTTCTAAACATGAAAGTAAAAAAAGGTTTACCCTCAACCTTTCTTGGAGAATCACGATGATCTGATCCTTGGAGTAGGAACGAAATGTTATGACTGCAGGTTTGCCTAGAAAAAAGAAGCAAGCTCATAAACAAGTCGTACCATGAAGAGTGTGCGGTCAAAATTATGCTAACTCTATAAAAAGTACCGGGACACAGAGAAGAGGATAACTATTCTCAGAATTTTATCAAATACTTCAGATAAGACAGACATAAATATGCTCATGGAGGGAGTCCAAAAGTTAAAAAGAATCACAGATAATTAGAGAATAAATTCCAGCATATCTTCATAATTAGTTGATGTAGTGGGCTACAAAATATCGCCTTCGCACGGAGCTCCGGTGACCCTCGTCGAATCGTACTTGCAAAAGAACACACACACCCAATTACACAAAGTAATAGAAATACAGAGAGTAAATACTAACAGAGATGACACCGCAAGATGGCAGCTTGTTATTGATTTGGACTGCAATTGACATCGACAAACTCCGGCGAACTACACTGAACCCAATATTTTATCTGTTCACAAAATTCAGCCTGGACCTCGTTCCTCGGACCAAATTTGTTGTGAGTCTGTCCTCAATCCGTTCACTCCCGGTTTTAGACTTCCATTTCAAAAAAAAAGTTATGAAAATCCAAATTCTAAACTTCATCTATACAAATACTCGACCGATTTCACCTTGTTCAAGCGAAAGGGGATCGGCAGAAGAGATTTTTGAATTAGCCACAATTGTAGCTCATTTTTTAAAATTGGTACCCGTGTTATCATCAACAAGATGTGGGGAAGGTTAATGCACATTCAATTTGGCCGGAGGGACGCCGATCGGCGTTTTGCCATTTTTGTTCAAATGGGGATCGAAGCCTATTTTTTAAAAATTATGTTGATTTTAAGGATTTAATGTGGGGGAGGACGGACAGGAGGCCGTCATGAGGAGGTGGTGGCCACCTGTCGAGGCGGTGGCAGATAGAGGATGATGACGAGGTGCTGTTTGGAAGAGAAGGCGCAAAAGGCTAGAGAGAAGGCGGAGGAAAAAAAAGGAGAAATAAAAATAGAAATAGAAAACGCATGTGGGGTTTGATTTTAATTGGAAAACACTCTCGAGAACGGTTTTTTTAAAGCCGTTCTAGATTGACATATAGTCCAGAACGGTATTACTATTGTTTTGAAATGTATGTCAATCCAAAACGGTTTTATAAATATCGATCTGGAAAGAAATTATATGGACGGCAAAAAAAATTCATTCACGCGATATAACATTTTGAAAAGACTTTCGAGAACGGTTTTTCTAAAACCGTTCTGGATTGATGCACATTTCAGAACGGTATTTTAATACCGCTACGTCAATCCAGAACGGTTTTAAAAATTCCGTTCTAGAAAGGAACAATATGGGTGGTAAAAAAAATTTCATTCAGGCGGTATTAAATTTCGAAAAGACTTTCTAGAACGGTTTCCTAAAACCGTTCTGGATTAAAACACATTCTAGTACAGTTATAAAATACTGTTCTGAAATGTACGTCAATACAGAACGTTTTTAAAAATACCGTTTTGGAATGTACACATTCCAGAACGTTATTCGAATACCGTTCTGGATCGACTCATAATCCAGAACGGTCATTCCATAACCGTTCTGAAATGTATACTTTCCAGAACGGTATTGTAAAACCGTTCTGAAAAATCATCTATCTAGAACGGTAATTTTAAATACCGTTCTACAAAGTTTAATTCAGAACAGTATTTAAATACCCTTCTGGATGAATCAGGATATTCTGTTTTAGAATGCAGTTTGTGCACTAGTGAAATTAATTTGTGCTCTAATTCAACCTACAAATGATAAGACTTTCCAAAAACTAATTGATATAGCAACATTTCCAAAGGTGTTTTGTATGTCGCTCTGTAATACCTACAATGCGTTGACTAATCCTTTTGATTTATAAAACTTTCTTGAGGATTTGCTTGACCTCTCTGTTAGCTAATTATGCTTGACCATTTCTTTGTGAGTGATATGTCTTGGTCACTTGGTGATTTTGGATTTTCCTAATTTCACTTCCAACCACTTGCTTTAAAAGTGGGATCCTCCATTGCTGATCAAAGCCCTTGGTGTTGTAAAACGAGTATTGATATTTTCTTCAAAGAAACTTAACACCACCTTGGCATTTCTTGTCTTTTCTGGAGTAGCTTCCACCCATCGTGAAATTTCCACCACCAATAATATGTATTTGTACTCGTATGTTTTTGGAAATGGCCCTATGAAATTGATCCCGCAAACGTCAAAAAGCTCGACTTCTATTATTTAGTTTAAAGACATCTCATGACCTTTTGATATATTTTCCATTCTTTGACACCTATCACAATGAATAACAAAGTCAAAGTAATCTTTATTGATCGAAGGCTAATAAAATACACTTTGTAAAATTCTCTTAGCATTTCGATTTGCTCCAAAGTGGCCACCACTCGATGATGCGTGATATTGGTTTATAATATCCCCCATTATTTTTTAGGAACAAATCTTTGTATCACCCTATAGCTACAACATCTAAACAAGAAAGGATCATTCCTCATAAACTTACATCATGATAAAAATAACTCTTTTGATAATAAGTTAAATCATGGGAAAGAATACCGACAACCAAATATTTAACAAAGTCAGTGTACCGGGAAGTTATTGAATCAACATATAATATATGTTCATCCGGAAAAATTCATTAATGGGTACCTTTTGGTTTTCCCCTTCTTCCGGATTCTTGAGTCGAGACAGGTGGTTTGTCACTATATTCTTACATCCTCTTCGATCTCTAATCTCCACTTCAAATTCTTGAAGCAAAAGAATCCACCAAATTAACTTGAGTTTCGCCTCTTTCTTCCTGAATTGATACATGATCCGTCTATATAATTGTTTTTGTTCCTATCAAATAGGATTGAAATTGATCAAAAGCATACACCACCGCCAATCTCTCTCTCTCTCTCTCTCTCTCATGGTTTACTTGGAATTGAGTGGCATTATTCTACTCGCATAATAAATCACCTGAAAGAACTTGTCTCTTCTTTAGACCAATGCTACTACAACTGTTATGTCCCTTGCATCACACATCAATTCAAATGGTTGTAATCAATCAGGTTCTACGAACACTGAAGCACTCGCCGGTACCTTCTTTAAGGTCTCAAATGCCTCCATGTACTTATCACAAAAATCAAATGTAATATTTTTTTTCAAGTAAATAACATAGGGGTTTAGTAATTTTAGAAAATCACAAATAAAGTTTCTATAAAATTAGTCATGACCTAAGAAATCCCATACAAACTTCATTCATCAGCGATGGAAGTTTTTTGATAGCCACTATCTTGGTTCGATTAAATTCTAACCCTTCCAAAGATACATGATGACCAAGAACTATGCCATCTCGTACCATTAAATGGAATTTCTCTGAATGGAGAACCAAATTGGTCTCCACACATCTTTATAATACAATAGTTAGATTCTCAAGTAATGATAAAAAGATGAACCAAAACTAAAAAATCATCCATAAAAACCTCCATGATATTCTCAATTAAACCATGAAAAATAGTCATCATACATCTTTAAAATGTGACCAGAGCATTACATAACCCTAATGGCGTGCAGCGAAAAGAAACAAGATAAATTTTAGAGTCCCAACTAATATTAACTAGTCATATACGAATCCCATACCAAGGAAAACGAATTATAACATAATCTAATACTAAATAATTTACATGATAATTACTAAGGATTATAAATATCAAATATTTTCTAACCAATTAAACCTTGGCAAGATAGTCAAAATAATACTTGAGGAAAATAATTAATCATGCATGTAAAATACATGACTTTACAATTACTTAGATTATTTAAATAGTTTCAAATAATTTTTACATATTTAACTATATCATCTTGAATTGAACCATGTTTAGGCCTATGAATATTTGACATAAATCCATGCGTATACAAAAAGAATGAGGTATTACTGAAATCTTTGAATCTTAATGTTTTTTTGGGAGTTAAATTTCATGTGTGAGTTTTGAGAGGACTAATCATGTACTTCAATTAACGATTCTAAGGGTCCCAAGAGAGAGAGAGAGAGAGAGAGAACATGGTTTGAGTGATTGCTTTATAAAATAGTAAGATAGAAGCATGAGTTATTTATTAAACAAGAAGTTTTCAATCGAAGCGATCGTCTTGGGATCTTTTGATGTGGATAATAATGTTAGCTTAACTGGACTAGACAAAGCCGAATAGATGCCTTACTGAGCTAGTATTTCCCAGCTCGAAGTGTGCTGAAGTTCGACCAGATCAGCCCCCATATTTTAGTCTTAAGTTCATGAGAATCCGAACTAATTGATGTTATTCTCCAGCCTGGAGTGCGCTGGGAGATTGAACTAATTGATAGTGGTTCAACCCAACAAGTGGGCAAGCTCTGCCCGATGAAAGTCCATCCCAATGCGTGAGTTGTGGGCATTCAAGACTCAGCAACTGTTACCCTTCAAGATGATAATTCTAAAAAGAGTTTTGAAGGAAGGATATCTTCTTTTGATATGAAGAATACCCTAGTTTCTTTTGAAGAGACGAGACTCCTTACTTATGGAAAAAGTCTTTTCTTCCTATAAATAGTGACTCAACCCTTTTTTCTAACTAAGATCTCTTTATCTACTTCATGCAAATATTGATTGATATCGCATTCTGACTTGAGCGTCAGATTGTCTACATCGGAAATACCCCGTTGCCTTATTTTGTAGGTTGATCTGTCCTTAGCAAAGTTGCCTGCCAGATTATATCGAGAAGTTTTAAGAAGAGGTCGGACACCGCTTGATCCAATGCTTGATTTGTTTAACTATTTTGGACACATCAAGTGGCACTGTTTGTAAGAAATTGGGTGACATCGTATCATTGAGTTGAGATGTGAGATGACTGAATGATTAGCTTTCCAAGAACCCATGAGATCAAAAAACCACCCAACGAAGAATATAGTCAGAGTAAGGAGATCGTCCCATGGAGAGAAGTCAGGAAAATCACACGTCCTAAGTATGCACGCTAGGAGTTGTGACCTTGTAATTATAATTTAAAGAGGACGAAGTGCAACATGAACTACAATTGTGGAACGAAGATGTACGAAGGGTCCTCATCGACACATGAAGATTGGTGGAAATCTTGTTCTATGTATGCTTGGAAGGATAAGGTTGAAATGAAGACTTACAAAAGTAGAATTAATGATACAAGGACTTGGTGGAGCGGAAATACTTCTCGTAAGTGAAGTAACCCTCTCCGTGACATTAAGAGAACACTCCATAAGAAAAGATGTGCTTACCAAGTTCATGGTTGTGGACGCATCGTTCCCCTACAACGTTTCTAGGGAGACCATCATTAATGACCTTACAAGCTGTAGTATCCACTTACAATATGTACTTAAAATTTCCCATGGGAAACAAAGAGCGGTCCAGGTCATGTTACCATACATATGTTCGGAGAAAGAACGAGCCCAATAAAATACAAAAAAAATCCCTTAACCATGGAAGAGGGTGCATTGAGAACCAAAAGGTTGAAGATAAAAGATATGCCAAAAGAGGATAATGAAGTATTCGTCCAAACGAAGAACTATTTTCGATTGTGCTAATTGAAGGAGGTGAGAAAAAGATGACAAAGGTCGGGAATAACATTGAAGAAACATTAAGGGATTATATCATATACCTTCTAAAATAGTATGTAGACATAATTTCCTTCTTAAATAGTAGCTATGTACCACCTCAACATTGATCCAAAGATAAGACTAAGGAAATACAGTTCCCTCAGTCGTTATCAAATAATAGTGCCAATAGCATAAGAAAAGCGGCGCATGTATCAAATACAATTGTAATTTTTTTGATAGATGAAGAACATGTTTCTTTGTCCCACAAAATTTAATATATATATATGATTCAAAATCTGTGTATTAGCTTTATATTTTACATTATTTATAATTGCCATTGAGATTTTAAAATTTGAGTTGTATATTATATACAATTTTAAATTTTCATAGTTATGCATACCCAAAATCTCTACATGAGATGAGTTGGCAAACATTCAGCATCAAAGAGGGTAAAGAGAAATAAATAAGTAAATAAATAATTTTTGAATCACGAGTACATTTTGCGTTAACATAAATTGTTTAAATACGTTAAATTTGATAGGAAATGAACAGGCTGGCGCACGAAACGGACTCGGATATTCAAATTTCAAATTCAATGACTATCACCTCCGATTCAAAATATTAACTAGGATTTCATTGAATATTATACAAATCAAAAGTTGTTTCCAGCTTTGATGGTGAAATATTGAAAGTTGTTGCCATTATAAATTCAACATTTAAGACCTATACACCCAAACACATTCATCATTCCGACATTGTTTAACGGGTTAATTTTCTCAAAGATAATTGCCAATGCAAGATAATATTATACATGCATCGGAAGGTCTTCTGAATCCACATCTCTCATACGCCTAGAATACTCAAACGAGGTGGCAATGAAGTCATGGATATTCCAGCGATGTTCCCTTTTAAGTGTTGTCCTTCAAACCAAGATCACGTCGCCCCTTCCCACTATTCGCCTTTCCCAAAGAAAACGAAATATTCTAATATTTGATGGCAGCATCCAAGGAGTATATACGCAATGCTAGAGTAGATAAGGTGGATATATTGGCCACTGCAGAGAGTGATGGCCAATAATATCTCCATGAGCAATGCAAACACTCCGGCTTAATCATATCTTCAAATACAATCAGCGCCTGAACCATCTGCTTTCAATGAAAATTATAAGACAACAGCTTAAACTTTGAGTAAACATTGCATAAAAACCACTTCAATGAAAAACACCACACTCCAGGTTTTAACCTATCAAGAGAAACTTGAAATAAGACTTAACCGCATAAATTGTGCTAGCATGCTTAACAAACAAGCGCCAGGTACGTCTCCTACCGAAACCTGCCCTTGACGGTTTCAAATGGTCTTTGGAAATGGCAGCTTCCATATTTAATAGTTTAGTTTTAAGCTGATTTAAAATCACTGAAGATTTGTCCATCAGTGGCCTTAATGAAGCTGTTGGCACATTGAAGAAGTTGCCGATCTCCAATCCATCAGGCCTAACATATCTTCTCTTTTCCTGCCAAATAAAATAAAATAAAATAAAAAATCATACGTTTTTCAAACATTTAGTTTAAGGCATGAAAAGTATCAACTCATTGCCAAAAAAATAAGAATCATGTTTGAAAGACCAATATTCTTGACTCAACCCAATGTGTACCATAAGTATAACATTCATAAATTTACCTTTGGAGGCCACTGAATTTGTAGTCTTCCCACCGGTTAAAGAGATGCTCAGTTTCCTGCTATCGATGTTGCATTTCTCATTTCCACGTAGTTTGTACTCCATGGTGGTCAAACATGTTCTATGGCAGGAGGGGCAATGTTGTCCTTTCGGCAAACCCGGCTCCAAGCTCCCACACATGTACAAGTTCTCTTCAACTACTTTCCCTTTATTTTTCTTCCCAAAGTCGGTCGTCTCCAGCTTGATAAATGGGTCGTATTCGAGCCCCAACCCTTTTGTTGCCTTTTCTTTTAGACTATCTAAAGGCATGGGATTTGATTGAACCCCCTTCTGCCCTTGCCTTTTACAGTCTTTAGGGACATCAAATCCTGGTTTGTCGTTCAGAGAAATCAACTCTTGGAGACGACTTTTTATCGGGTCATTATCTTTCAGAGAAGCCACAATACTTTTTATTGCGGCATGAGACTGATAGCAAGCCCCAAGAGAGTACACTTCCGAACCTTTAGGGCTCCAAAGATATTCCATTCCACTTAGAGTACAACTCTTAGACAACTCATCGAAAGTCGGGCTGCTTTGAGTCAACTCATTACAGTAACTGATGAAAATTCAAGGATTTGTACCAAAATCAATTTTCCAGTACAATTTACCATCAAGACCGATGCCCATAAACTCGGTTCTCAGTGAACTACCTTCTATATCGTTTATGCTCTGAGAATCAATAGAAGTAAATCGTTGACGAGATTCACATTTCGTCAAATGTTCTTGCAGAAGAATCGAGTCTAACATCTCTTCACAAAGGAACTCAAGTAGAAGGGTTCTCTGCACATAAGACGACAAGGACGAGCAAAAACTTCAATAAGCAAAATAAATAAAACCTTGAAATTAAACAAGCTAATAAAACCAAACAACCAAACCATGATACAAGAATAACAGCGAAAAAGAATTAAAGCCTAGCAATTCATCGTAATAAAAAGTTAAAACTAAGCTAACCTCGTGCAAATTTAACTCCCAGTATTCTTTTCCTCGCACCATCGCTTCCAAATCAGCAGTTGTACTAACAATTAAGCTTACAAACTCTCCATTCTTCTTCTTTTGTTTTTCACAAACCGATGAAGTTGCACCGGGTGAGACATCTTCCACATCCTTGTCAGCGGCACAACAATGGCACAACAAGGGCAAAACGGCAAAAACCAATTTCCTTTAGGAACTCTGTGAAGCGGTGGAGTCAAACAGTATGTGTGATACTCTGCATCACAGTTGTCGCATAACAACACCTTGTTATTATATTGATCAAGGCCACAAATTCTGCAGACCCCTTCATCCCAAGGTGCTTTGGGAATTTCTTCATTAATAACAACATCAATATCTTTTAGGGAACCGACACATAAGGATTCCAACTCATTGTATCCTTTCAGTTTCCGGTGTAGAGAAACAACCTGACACAGAAGAAAGAAGCATTAATTACAAAGACTTGGATATGGATGACCTATGTCCATGACTTCTCAAAAGAACAAGCATGCTAAAGATGTATAGTCAAACCTTTTATGTCATTTAACATCTCATAAACTCGAGTAGAATTTGTTGTCAAAGTAACATGTAAAAAAGCAATTTACAAGGGCGATAAATACATCACAGAGTATGAAGCATGAAGCATTACCAGATGCCAAAAGCAAAAGTAAAGCAATTAAAACCTAACCAACATTAGACTATTTCCCAAAAATATGATATCTAAGAAAGTAAAAAATGTAACACGTAGAGCATATAGACCGTTACCAATAGTACAATTATGGTTTAGCCTATTCACAAAAAAAAAATAAAAAAAAAATTCATCTTTTAAAATTATAAATACTTCATCGGAAGTATTTGTAATTTTACAAGTTGGCCCATATGGGGGGGTGGTGGTGTATTTGTAATTTTAAAGATGGCTAGAATTTGTTTGGTAAATAGTCTGAATGTCAAGGCAAGTTTTTATACATATCTCAGTTAAGTATTGAAAAATATTGAAAAACAGCACAAAAGTGAACAAACACATTAGAGTGATGGATACAGAGAAAATGTATACCTCTTTGATACATGACCTTTCAAATTCATCGGAAGCTTCCTTAGCAAACTCGGAGAGTCCTGGAAAATCAATATGCACATCTCTCCAGAACTGCAGTTACATACATGCTAGGTTTAGAAAGATAGGAAAAGGCAAACGCAAAACAAATGTTTTAAACTGCACGCGAAGCTCTACTAAAAACGAAAAAAGAAAAAAAAAGTCAAAGCCAGCACCATGAAGGATCTCTCTTATTAAATCTTGAAATGTAAAAGTTCCAAAATATAACTAGAAGACAAAAGATTACAACGGTCGATCCATATATATATATACACAGTACACAAAAAAAATATACCTCCCGCACATCCTCAATAAAAGCCTCATGTGACCGGCAGTATGCACCGGCAGCCAATCGCATATCAATCATCCTAAGATGCAAAAGACTCCACACCTTTACTGGAGATCCAAGAAGCCCTTTATTATTATTACCGTGTCCCACCGAATCCTTTTTAAGAAAGCTGCAGAAACTTTTCATTTTTCTCGAAGCGGCTGTACAGCGCAACTTAATTCGACAATGTTTCATAACTACATCAAAAATAGATATGAACTTTTTGTTTCTGGTAAGAGTCAAATTCCGGTGTTCATCGTGAAATTGGGCAACAACGTCCTTAGCAAGTTTCTGATAGTAAATGAGCACAAATCACCAATTAGAAACCAATTAATATTGCGAAAAACAACAAACTGCACCAAACCACATATATAATATTTACCTTAGTCGGGCCTGATGCATTGCCCTTATAAACTTCCTTGCTAATTGCTTGGTTCAATTTGTCTCTCGCCCATGCCGGTGGCTCCTTTGCCAAGGAATTCTTAATACATTTTCTTATTTTGGCCCCGTTGTTTGTCTTCAAGCCTTTTACGAGCTCCAAATCTTGAACCCAGTCCGGGATCCCTTCATTCAACACGGTGCTTTGACCACGCCCGGTATTCTTCCTATCGGTATCAAGGTCATCCACGGCTAACATATCACTATCAGCGTTCAACAAGCCATAAATTTTATTGGTTGATGCTGCAAGCAACTGAACAAAGAGGAGAAAAAGAATTAAAAATAATAACAATATACATAAGAAGCGGAGAGATCACAACTCACCAACGCATCCGCTTAAAAATAATAACAATATACATAAGAAGCGGAGAGATCACAACTCACCAACGCATCCGCTTCAATCCCAACAACTCCGGTTAATGCACCACATTTTGACCCACCATCACCACACAAGCAACGAAATATATCCATGCCTTTACAAGCCTTGTCTGAATTATTAGGGTCCTTGGTCATGAACAACATTGCCGAAATATACCTCTTAGCCAATTCTGGCCAGGTCAGGTCGTTTAACAAAGGCACATTGAGCCCAGACTTTATGCCATGTTTTGATTTTTTCAGAAACTCACTTATCAATACTTGCAACATTACGATGTGAACTTCATATAACCCATCAGAAAATGACCCATTAAGTCCCGTAATTAACTCTTCAAGTGAGAGACCTTTTTGCAGATCCAACACTTCACGAAAACGCCGCAAGAATTGCCATGACTGCACGTAAAGAATTAAAGGAAATTAAATTCATGGTAAAACATAAACGTTATTCACAATTATATATGATATTAGCATACTCTTCGCATAAAGAACATGAACTTACATCAAGAACATCACCAGAAGTTGAAGGAGTTAATTTGGTGCTTATAAGCTTTTCAAGAGAAAACGATTATCCGTGAGAGGCTCTTCAAGTATCTGACGTTCAGCTTTCCCATGGGCCTCCATTAGAACGCAGATACTTAGGCTTGAACCACGAATACTTATCCAAGTGCTTTGAAGGCTCGTCTTGAAGTGCACTCCACCTTCAAATGCATAAAGTTTTCAAATTAATTACAGTAAAAAGCAACTAAAGATTGACATGGTATGTACTCTGCAAGAACCAATAATTTATAAATCATAATGAACACAAGCATCTTTTTAGACTATCGACTTATAGTTTAATAATGGTCTCTACATTTTTAAGATGAACTAACTTAGCAAGCATTAGAAAGTTTGTCTCAAGAATACTGAAAAACCTGGACTAACACAGTAAAAATAATTATCTCATCTTCACATTTAGGTTACACCAACCAATACGCCTTATATTCGGACCACAAGTATTCTGGACAAGAAAAGCATATTGAGCAAAGTACAAGACTATTTACCATGCGCAGCCTAGTTACCAAAAGCGTGACTCATAATGGGCCGATGCCACCATCGCTATATTTTTAACAATTTGCTGCGTTTTAGACATTGGCAGCACTTGATTGAAACAAAATTGAAATAAATAAATGATTATATAAATAAAAATATCATAGGGCTCGACTAACTGGGTCAGTCACCAGATTAGGTTTCTGTGTCTATACCCAGACTCGAAAGTAGCTATCTAATTGATGTTATCATTCAGAAACAAATTTCAGCCTGAATAAAGTTACAGAAAACTCGAAAAACCATAATAATTGAGACAATTATAAAAATCACTTCCAAGTATAGTCAGTTTCAATATCTGCAAAAGCTGGATAACTAATGCTCAAAAATCTTACTCCCATTGTTATACAATTCCAAAAAATAAATAAATAAATAAATAATCATAAAGTAAATAGGGTTGCATTTTGGAAATGATCTCAGAAAATATTTCATGAAAATACTCCAAGAGCACATTTTCATTTTGGGAAAACAAAAATATTTTTCAGTAAATGAATTCAATCATAGAAGTTTAAATTCTATGAAAGAACAAAAGAGTGTAGACCTCATAAAATATTATAAGAACAATAAATCTTCTATTCTCAGAATTATGTGGAAACCATCGTCCCATACACAAATATCTAACTCTTGACTAACTTAGTTAAAACACCTTTACATCAGCAAACTTTTATTGACAAAACAATAACATCTTACATCTGATTAATACTACTGATGCATTTCATATAAAAACGTTGTTGGTATTTGGTACAACCACAGCAATCAGTCCAACTAGTTCATCGTCGAAAAAGAAATTGCATGACATCGATGAGAAAATGAGGTTCTCTAGACGATAGAAGTACACAACTTACTTTAAAAAATATGAAACTTAGTATTTGTCTTCTTTAATTCTTAAATAACTAAAAAGGACTAGAATATTTTCTTAAAATATTTTTTCTTTTAATAGCACCAAACTTTCTCATCACCTACTGAAGTTTCCATCTCTTAAACCAAACGTTAATCAAGATTCGTGGAACACTAGAAGTGTAGTTGGAATAAATGATCTTTAGCTTTTTTTTTTTTGGGATAAACGATGCATCTTCAAAAGGCATTAATGTCATTTTGATAATATTGATTGAAGGACGACTATGAAAAGTTCTCTTGCATACAAAAGGATATTATAGAAGTGTCATAAAGAATATTATAATCACACCACAACTCTTGACTAAATTCTTTGAGCAACAAACCAATGTCAAAAAAATGGAAAAATCAATACACCTGTTGAATTGTATCAAAACAAAAAAAGCGGAAGTCACTAACCTGAGGGAGAGAAAAACTTGCATTATTTCAGCATGTAGACTCCTCTTGACATCAAGCACTATTCCACAACATCCTTATCCTCGTAACCATTATATCACCATTAGTCTTGAGTAACCATAATATCGGTATATGATACCACTTGCTCTAATTGACCACTAATATCGGTAAGGTACCACTTGTCCTAATTGACCAATAATACCATAAATCAAGGTTCCGTTAAACTCTTGAATTAAGTTAGGTTGTTGCTCTACACCGAAAACTGAAAGAATACAATCAATTGGAATCCCTATGTGTCGATTCCATAAAAGATATTGATGATGTTATTAATGAAGAAATTCCCAAAGCACATTGCGATGAAGGGTTCTGCAGAGTTTGTGGCCTTGATCAATATAATAACAAGATGTTGTTATGCGACAACTGTAATGCGGAGTATCACACATACTGTGCAACTTCATCAATTTGTCAAAAACGAAAGAAAAAGAATGGAGAGTTTGTAAGCTTCATTGTCAGTACAACTGCTGATTTGGAAGCGATGGTGCGAGGAAAAGAATACTAGGAGTTATTTGTGAAGAAAGCCCTCCTACTTAAGTTCCTTTGTGACGAGATGTTGGACTCTACTCTTCTGCAAGAAGAATAGACGAAATGTGAAACTCGTCAACAATCTACCTCTATTGATTCGGAAAACTATAAAGATGGAAGGTAGTTAACTTATGACCGAGTTTATGGGTATCGACTTTGATGGTAAGTTGTAATGGAAAACCAAATTTGGTTCAAATCCTCGAATTATCATCCATTACTATAATGAAATAATCCAAGAGTTCTAAAGAGTTGTAAACCGAGAGGAATTAGAATATCTCATGCCACAATAAAAAGTATTATGTCTTCTCTAAAAGATAAACCTGATAAATAGTTATGTCCAAGAATTGATTTTGCTAAACAACAAACCAGGACTTGACCTTAAGGACTGTAAAGAACAAGGGAAGGAGCTTCAATCAAATCTCATGCCTTTATATAGTCTAGAAAAAAAGGCAACAAAAGGGTTGGAGCTCGAATACGACCCATTTATCAAGCTGGAGACGACCGACGACCGACTTTGGGAAGAAAAATAAAGGGAAAGAGGTTGAAGGGAACTTGTGTAAGTGTGGGAGCTTGGAGCCGGTTTTGCCTATAGGACAATATTGCCCCTCCTACCATAGAACATGTTTGACCACCATGGAGTACAAACTACGTGGAAATGGGGATTGCATTATCAAGAGCAGGAATCAGCCTTATTTGAAATCAATCTTGCCGACAATCAATATATATTTATATATATATTGTTTTGCAAAGCCAAAAATATATAGAAGATAGTTCACTTAGGAGTTAGGACTGAGTTTGTGAGCATGGGTTTTGATAGCAAATAGACATCCAAAGAGATAATGATAGCTCCGAAAAGGCTTCACATGCCTATAGGACAATCCAAGTGAAAGTTGCCGCCTTTCCTAACGATGTTTTGCCAAGATTGAGTGGTTTACCTATTACAAATAAGAAAATTTGAGACATCAGCAACACTCCAATTGTGAAGGAAAGTACAAATGTGGTTGCAATCCGAGAAAAATAAAAATAAATGATATATCAGAAATAAATTCAAGAAGCTCTATACATAGTACGAAGTTCATTCAGCATTAAATGTCTTGCTTATTAATTATATTTCCAGAGTGATTTCTCAAAATGGCTTCAAAATGCTTCGAATTATAAAATTAAAAATAAAGTTGTATATATATAACACACACACACACAAAGCTCCAGGCATTCACAAATTTTTCTTACTCAAGGTGGAAACTTTAAAAGCAACATATAAATTATAACCCATCCCAAATAATGCCACTTTATCCTTGGACAAAATACAGAACATAACATTAAGCTAATACAAAATAAGGAAAACTGGAAGAAAAATTCCAAATTCAGGAACTAAGACCTTTCAACTTCATTTATCTCACAAATTAATAATTTAAAAGAAGCAATTCAGTAACTAAGATCTCACAAATTAATAATTCAAAAGAAAAAAAAAAGCATAAACCAAACCATATCAAACAAAATTCAGTAACTGAGATCTCACAAATTAATAGCTCAAAAAGAAGCGTAAACTAAACCATATCAATCAAGATTCAGTAACTGAGATATCAAAAAACGTGAACCAAACCATATCAACCAAAATTCGCGMTATAAAAGCAGAACATCTCAAATCCAAACGGAAAAAAAAAAAAAGAAAAAGAAAAAAAAGACATGCAACCAAAACAAGATCCGACAACACATGCAATTAAGCTAAATAAACACAACGGGATGCAAATGCAAAAAGTTACCAATAAGGAGCATCATCTTTTCCTCCGAACAAAGCGGCGGAGGTTCAGGAGGAGGTGGTGGCTCGAGGTGGAGGTTTTGAAAGAAGCAGGTTGGGGTAGAGAGAGAAGGCGAGATTTCCAATGAGCCCCTTATCGCCATTGGGTTACAGACTTCGGATTAGCGGCGCAAGGTAAACTCCATTTTATAGTGTCAGAGGAAGCAGATGACGTGGTTTCAGTTTGAGCAGCTGCCCTGAAAGCCCGCTGGGCTTCAGGTTGCCAGCGTAATTTTTGTTTTCATAAATTCGACCTAGTTTTCTTATTGATGTAATCTTTTATTTTTTATTTTTATTATTTCTCTAGGGTTACCAAGAACAATACCTAATATACATATAAATAGAAATAATTCACATTGCGTATATATCATCTGGATTTTACATTGAAAACCCCATTGCCTTTTTCTTCGGGCAATTTATTAGACTTTATTAGGTGCATTTGGGTGAATCTTGTTGGGTGCGCGATGATATATGATAATTATATGTTATAACATATGATAGTTATACGTAATGATATGTAAAAAAAATTAGAGTTTAAGGTTTAGTTTTCTATTTTAGGGTTCAGTTATATGTGGTGATATATGATATATTTTTAGGGTTTCGAGTTTTATATTCAATTTTGGGTGTATTTTTTCATTTTAGGGTTTAGTTTTTCATTTTTAGGGTTTAATTATTCGTTTTAGATTTATTTTTTTTATTTTAGGATTTTAAATTTTATATTTAGAATTTCAATTATTTATAATGATATGTATCAGTTATATATTATGATATGTATAAGTTATAGTGGCACCTTGCAAGGTACACTCACGTGCATGGTATAATAATAACTCTTTTCTTGGTACAATGGTGTAAAAAAAAATCACTAAAAGACAATTTCTCAAACAATATTAGATGTGGATGCTCTTGCAATAAATTTTGATTGTCTTTAACATATTTTTGAAAGTCGGCAAAATAATTAATTATCGCGCATAGTAACCCTAGTTTAAGAGATATTTTTTCCTTGCAATTAAAAATATGATTATAATGTCGAAGTTCATATACACACTAGATTTGTTCCGTGCAATGGATTATATTTGTATATAATAGCTCGCAAAGATGGTAATAATTCAATATAAGATGTTACATCATCAATAATAGATAAATTGTGTTAATTATGAGTGTTTGGATTTTCATATATATAGATTTTAAGTATAATTATAAGAGTGGGTGGAAGATCATTTTTGTATATTGTGTAATAAATAGACACGTTAGACTATGACCCTACTTGGTTGAGCTGATTCAAACAGCTGATAGCTGATAACTGCTGACTGAAGGTTAGTTTACCAATATAAACATGATTAAAAAATATAAAATATTATACATAAAAAAAGAAAAATATAAAGAATAAAATATATAAAATTATAATAATTAATGAATACTTCCCAAAAGATTATTTAAAAAAAAAGACAAATACTTGAAAAATAATTATAATAATAAATAAAACTCTAATTATGACTAATAAAAATATTTTCGTAAAATATAAAGTAATATATTASTTTATAAATAATATATCTTTTACAATATAAAAGGATAAAAAATAATTTTACCAAATAATGTAGGAGCTTATTAGAAAAAGRTACAATTTGTAYCTTTTTCTGAARAGGAGCTTATTAGGTAGAATAAGCTATCAGGAGCTTATTCTTTGTTCTTACCAAGCAGCCTAAAAGAGCTTATTGTGATGGAATAAGCTATAAGCACTTTCAATAAGCTCAACCAAGCATGACCTATGTCGACGATGGGCAATGATGAGACGGTATATGTTGCACCCGATTACTTCTAAACTACTCACACGAGTGAGTCTTACTCATTTACCAAAACTACAACCCTAACAAGTTACAATTAAAGAAGAAACTGAACAGAAAAAAAATATCTCCCGCTTGAAAACCCTCGGTACAAATTTCTCTGATTCTCTTTCTGCAACTCTAATTATTTTTCATCGTCGTCGCGATTGCTCTTTATCTCGGACAAACACTAGTCCTTGTCTCCTGTGGCATTTTATCTTCTCCAAAAGGAAACATTCAAATACAAAATCCAAAAACTTTGTCCATGGGACAAGTAAGTTCCCGCTTCTCTTCTTCATTTTTTTTTTCTAGATTTCATTAATTCTTAGGTATTCATTCTTCGTTATTGTTGTTTGCTTCTTCTTCTTCTTCTTCTTCTTTACAAAAATTGTCTGATTTTTAATGTAGGGTTTACGGATTTAAATCTTGAAATTGTGTGAAAAATAGGGGTAGTTGGTGCAAATCTAAAAATTAGTAGTTGAATATTATAATTAATTTTGCTATTGATGCTTGTATAACTTAATGATGAACAATCTTGTCTTGTTGCTGGTGATTTATGTCTACAAATTTGGGTTTGTAATTGTATATATTTGAAGTATAATATATATATTGCACGTATAAAATAATATTGTGATTAGTTTTTAGTTTGGCTATGTATACTTATATTTATATATATATATATATACACACGTCTTACTATGTTTGCCCCAATTGAATATGATGCTAGTTGTTTGAAATTTGCCTTAGTTTATAGATGAACCGCGTCTATTCAATTTGTTGATGTTGCTTGTTTTGATATTAGATTGTTAATAGTATTTGTTTTTGCTAACAATGGTGAATAACACAAATATAGATGCTCGTTTTGATATTAGAATAATCATTATGTTTTTGTTTATTCATCTTAAGTACTAATTGTGGTTGTTGTTCAAAGAAAACATGCATGATGGTGCTTGTTTTTTCAAGAGAAGAAGCAACAAGAAGAAAGAGTCAAACCAATTGAGGCTGACATATTTTTTGAATTGATAATAATAGATAATATTATTTCACATCCATCACACTTTGAACTCATATTCATCACACTAATTGATCTGTACATATTTATACGTATTTTTCCATATTTTTGTGTTTTATTTTGCGTGTTTTAAATATATTTTTTTTTGTCGTGTTTTGATTTGTATTTGCGAAGTTCGTCTATTGTTTTTGTCACATTTCACACTTTAGTTCGTTTTTAGGTTTTTTACTTTATTTTACTTTCTTGCTAGATTAAACTTGGTCAAAGTAGGTTGGGCCTAGACCGGAAGACGAGTCTAGCCCAATAATTTACATGACGAGTCTATGGTGCAAAATTGAGAGAAGTCAACAAGGGTAAAAAATTAAGGACAACAAGCCACGACGGCACATTGGTGGCGCACGCAGGCAGCAAACCCTGGTGAACCTGAACGTGTGCGAAACTGCCCAGACCCATCACACCATGGCCGTCACTCTCCCACATCCTATCAACAACTATTAGAAGTACCCACGCACAACTGCCCGCATTCTATCAAATGCTATCGACACCCATCGCCCACACCCATGTGTAGGTCCCCACTAGTTTTGTAACTTTCGTATTTGAAACATAACTCTTTGAACTGTCATGAGATTTGAATGGATTTTATATCATTGGAAACCCATGAGAGTGATATAACATTAATTTTTACTACTCCATCTATTTAGAATTTAGTAGATATTAGGATCGGATGAAACCTAAGCAGCCGAAATACCATAACTTTTTATTTGTCAAACGAAGCATGTGAAGAAGACATACGCATATTATGCGGGATTTGGAAAAGAGTATGCAGGATTTGGAAAAGAGTAATATTCATTAAAAATACCAAAAGAATAATATTGAAAATGGTACATACAAATCGTAACATTATTTGTTCTATTTTTACAATAAATAATTTTTACACACAAATCAGAACATTACTTGTTCTAATTGTAGGAAGACTGGTTTCACAATTAAGAGTTTTGCATGTTTTTTACTGTGAGTCACGAAATTATAGTTGTAATATATCAAGAACATTATTTGTTCTAATCACAGTAAGACTGGTTTTCATAATAGAGAATTTTTAATTTTTTTTTTACTTGAGCCACGAAATTAGTTGTGAAGTATATCAAAATACCCTAAACTTGAGGGGGAAACCCGTAGAGAATTTTAAAAAAATGTAAAAATATACAACACCCTCGTGTTACATGTGAATATGTGATATAAAAACTTAAAATTTATAAGACACTGATAATTCTATTGAAAAAATGTCGTGCATCTAACTTGTAGTATATGTAATATTATTTTATTTTATTTTTTTTCCTGCATAAGGTACTATTCGTATGGAAATATAATATGTGTATCAATGCATTATATTGAAATTAGATAAAGAGATTTAGAATATATTTAATATTTAATTTTGTATTCATAATAATTTATTATTAGTATTAGTATTATGTTATCATTTTTATTTCACTTTGGTTTTTTTTTTGTGTAACAATAGTTTTGTATATATATTTTTAGTGTTATATTAGGATTAGATAAAAATTTTAATTTTATATTTCTTATATGTATTTCCCTTTTGTAATAACTTTATATAACTTAATTTTTCTTTAAAGATTATAATAAGAATTATTTCAACTTTTATTGTAAATAAAAATTAACTCAACTTATATAGATTTTTTCTAATTAGATATAACTTATTTATATTTTTATATTAGAAGAATAAAAGTAAGATATTGAATTGGAAAAAATATTAAAGTATGTAACATGTAATAAAAGAAAAATACTAAATTAGGCAAAATATAATATTATGAAAGTATTAAATTAGGTCAAATATAATAAAAGGAAAAATACTAAATTAGGTGAATATAGGTTCGGATGACACGAAGCATCAAAAAAAATTCCAAATCTAACGAAGCGTGCGAAGCGGACACACAAGGATTTTGCATTAATATATAGAGAAGATTATCCAATGCTATATGATTTTGTAATTATAGTACATAATCATTTACAAATGCAAATTAGTCAAAAATTTAGTTTTATTCAATAATTAATACAGTTTCTTATCACGATTAATTCGAATAATTATTCCATATTATGTTTGTCAACCTTTATTAATCTTATTATGTTTGTCAATCAATAATTACAGTTTTAATGATCATTTTGGAATTCCATTTGTTTGATATCATTAATTACAATATCCATCAATTAATTCAAATAATTATTCCACATTGCCCGTTGTCTAAAATCAGTATGAAAATGTAGCCACTAAATAGAATTAATTATTTAATATATATGAAAAATAACTAATTAAATTCTACAATATTTTATTAATCACATAATAGGTACTCAACTGTTCCTTTTATGTTCTATGTTTTTCTATTTGTATCGTAAATTAACACTGACATTACATACATACTAAATATATATTTTGTCAAGATTAACCATGACATTGATTTAATTACATACTTGTACCATATATAACCTCTATGTTTGATACTATAATGCCCGATAATATATTTAGTTGCTATAATTACGTTGTTATAATTACGACATTGGGAGAGAGTATTTTGTTGATTGATATTGTCCATAATCATATATATTCTTACACAATTAATCTAAATACATTATTATAAATACCGTAATTATACAATCAATTATTATCTTATTATGGTAATATTGTCATAAATACTATTATGGTAATACAGTAATTATGGTATATATTAATATGATTGTCAATCAATCAATATTAATATAGGTTTATTGACAAACATAATATGGAATAATTATTCGAATAATGTTTGTCAACCTTTATTAATTTTATTATGTTTGTCAATGTTGCATGATTTTGTAATATGGAATAATTATCCAATGCTGTATGATTTTGTAACTATAGTACAGAATCATTTACCAATGCAAATTAGTCAAAATTTAGTTTTATTCTATAATTAACACAGTTTCATATCACAATTAATTCGTATAATTATTCCATATTATGTTTGTCAACATTTATTAATCTTATTATGTTTGTCTATCAATAATTACAGTTTTATTGATCATTTTGAAATTTTATTTGTTTGATATCATTAATTACAATATCCATCAATTAATTCAAATAATTATTCCACATTGCCCATTGTCTAAAATAAGTACGGAAATGTAGCCACTAAATAGAATTAATTATTTAATATATATGGAAAGTAATTAATTAAATTCTACAATATTTTATTAATCACATAATAGGTAGTCAACTGTTCCTTTTATGTTTTATGTTTTTCTATTTGTATCGTAAATTAACACTGACATTACATACATACTAAATATATATTTTGTCAACGAAGATTAACCATGACATTGATTTAATTACATACTTGTACCATATATTGTTGGGAATCGAGGGTACCGTCGCGCAGCGGAAAACAAAGATTTTTTTTAAAAAAATTAAATTAATTGAATCAAATTCAATTGACGACGGTCCAATTTTATAATCAATTAATTGAAACAATGTTTTATTTGCTTTTGTTAAATAGAAATAAGTTGATTTTCGTAAAATCGAATAAGCATGGTCGATTTCTATTTAATCATACATATATAACAATTATATATGTGTATATATATATATTAATATATTAACATTATATATAACAATTATATATATATATTAATATATTAATCATATATTTAATTATATATTATATATATACATATCAAATATATATATATATATATATAATATTTATAACATTTATATATACAACATGTATTATAAACAATTAAGCATGCATGCGTAAACTATCATATACAAACTGCATGTACATTAACCCACATAAATATAACTGCATGCATATACTTTATAAAACAACACACGCAAACATATTATGTAACACATTACACACAGCATGCTTATATGATTCACAAAAACATACACAACACATATATTATCTAATTCATACATACACCATGCATGCATCTCACCACGGCGACGGGCAGACGGAACAGCACGTCGGTAGTAGCGGGCTGAAACTCCGGCGAGTTTCACGGCCTGGCAGCGGAGCGGCGCGACACGGTGGAGACATACAAGCGTCCGTCGCTGCCGCAGAGCCTGCCCGACATCCGAAAGAGACGGGCCGCCGTGCCTTTGCCGAAAGGAACCCGT
>BMAC01000956.1:213626-235252 GCA_014905375.1 Phtheirospermum japonicum | reverse complement strand
GTTTTCGCTGAATCTCCACTCATACACCCATCCTTGACTACGTCCAAACTTAAATACTTCAAAAATACCTAAAATGAACATAAGATTAATTAATTATGATTAAAATGTGATAAAAAAAGTTGGAGATAAGAAAATACGAAAATATGCTCAATCTATCCAGCTTTCACCGAAAATAATAATAAAAATGAACTAAAATACTAACTAAAATCAAGACAAATTTGTGCTAATCAACTACCGCAATTGCACATATAATTTTGATGAACACGAATCTTCCTTTTGACCGATAAATATTCACATAGATTACATGCACACAACCTTTTATATTTTGAAACAAATAAATTTCCACAAGAAATGTCACTTTTGTGATATTGTTGTTCAATTAATATATCTCAAAATATATAAAACCATACCAATATTTGAATTTAAAATTTAAACTCCAAGACCAAATTAATTTTAGGATTTTATTTGAGGTCAATTTATAAATAAACCTTAATTGAACCTCAAAATTAAATTCTTAAATCCCAAAATTAACTAATCAAGCAAATGAGCCCATAATTTATAAAAAGATTTTCAGTGAAAATTCAATTTTTCAAAATTTTCTAAATAGTCAAACAGCCCCTTAATAATTTTCTAAAATTTTAGTGTCTTTTCTGCAATTTTTGAAAATTTTAATAATTATAGAAATGCCATTCTGGACTTAAAATAGTTTTTTGAAAGTTTCTTGGGGTCTGAACATAATTTTAGAAAGTTCATGGACAGTCTCCCAATTTTCCAAGAATTTAGGGCAAATCTGTAATTTTTACAAATCTCTAAAATTTCAATTAGCCCCAAAATTATTTCAAAATCTCAATATCTTTACCCAAGCCCAAAATCGGATTTAGGGCTTTCAATTCGAGTTTCGTCGGCCACCAACGCCGGTATTAAACTTCGCCCCTCGAAGAGACGAAGCCGCCGGAATCCTGGCCTGAAGACGCTGCGGTACGGCGGCCAAGACGCTGCCTCTTCGCCGCACAACTAGAGCCCAAACCGCCGTCTGGAGACCACCGCGTACCCAGAAGTCCATCGCACCGGCCACCGGCTTCATCTAGGAGGTGGCGCACCCAAACTTGTATGATGAATTGTGATCTTGAATATGTTGGTTGATTGTGATGTTGAGATTGATGAAGTTTGTTGGCTAAATCTTATGGGTCTAGAGCCTAGAATCGTCGTGAACCATCAACTGGGTCTATCCCAAGAGATCGTGGAAACGATTCGAAGCTCTAGAACCCTTGTTTTCCTAAACTTTTCAAAACCCTTTGATTTTATTGTTCTTCGTTTAAATTAAATTCTTGATTTGATGCGTTTAGATTAGAGTTTTATTTTTATTTTCTTATTCGTTAAATCAAACACAAAACGAACTTCCGAATCTATTCTTCCTCGGGAGATCGACTCGGTTCAACTTACCAACCTACATGCGAACTCGTACTCTTGCGAGCGAGCTTTTTAAAACTGAAAAATTTAATAAAGTAGGTACAAAAAGTTCGAATCAAAACTTTGGCGTCGTTGCCGGGGAAGGATAAAGGTTGTGATTTTTGTGTTTGCTACTCGTGACCTTTATTTGTGCTTTAATTTATTTTCGTTTATCTTTAATATTTTATTTATGATTTTTCTTTCTGTTATTTTCTGTTGGTACGTTTAATCTTGTGCGTTGAGTGTTGTGTATGCAAGGTACATCTCTCGACACCTAGGTTCAGCGACCCAAAAAAAATTAAAAATAAATAAATAATAAAAATGTCTTACAATCGAGGGTATCCATCGTACAACAAAGGTGCACCTCTGACCAATTGGAGTGGCTATCGACCGGCTATTACATTGAGCTCCAAGATGCGAGATTACGATCTTGACTATTTCTACATAGAGCAAATCCCAATCTTTTATGGACATCCGAGTGAGGATCCAGTGAAATTTCTCCAAGAATACGAGGACATCACTCGGACTTTCCCTCTTCTCGGCCTTATGAGAGATCAAGTGAGGATGCGACTCTTCCATTATGCTCTAAAAGATCGAGCAAGAAAATGGTTAAATTATGCAGAGCCCGACTCTTTACCAACGTGGGAGTACGTGTACGATCGATTCATGAGGAAGTTCTACTTACCTAAATTTTTATGTGATCGATGTGGAGCCCGAGGACATTTGGCGAATGCATGCATAGTACCATTCGACGATGAGCTATAAGAGAATATTGTCACAGTCCAAAATTATGCAAGTTATGATTCTTACCCTCCCTATATAATTCCTTCCTACCCGAGCTATGAAGACTACCAACCAAATAATCAATTAGTGGTGGAGCAGCAAGATRAAGGGGKCGAGACCATTTMTCAATTAGGRGACATTGTGCAATCAACTGAGCAAGAATATGACATTTCTGAACTTCAAGAATTAGTAAATGAAGCATGTCGTCAAATCGAGGCTTCTATAGCAAGAAGGGAAGACGAGAGAAATAGACGTCAAAGTCAACACGAGCTGCCACTTTGTGATGTGATTGAGCCCACCATGGATGTTGAGAGTTCGAGCTTGAACGATCATTTGGGAGACATTTGCAATAAAATGGAGCGAAATTTAGGGGAGATGCGTATGGAGGATGAATCTAAGAATACGGTGGAGATCGCCCCTCTTGCACTTTTCGAATGTTTTATGGATGACGATGAGTAGGTGTTACCATTGGCGAACCCAACCAATGATGGAGATTCATGCCCGATTGAGCTCAAAGAGGATGAGAATGGAGTCGAAATGCCCAATTTGGAGATGAGTGGGATTATCGAGACGTATGGAGATGCACCCGTTGTTTTAATTGATATTGAAATGGAGGTGGGGGATGAATTTTCGGAGAAGGATGTGATGATCGAGCCTCTTATCGAGATGACCAAGGTGTTGATCGACGTTAAGACCGAGATGGTGGTAGAGGTAATCGAGGAAATTCCCCCTCCCCTGTGCCCGAATATAGATTTAAATATTTTTCAAAATGTTGAGGGGGATGCTAAAGAATTGAAGGAGTTTGGGATGTTTGAAGGATTTGCCGTTTGTTTGACGGATTCCTTAGGATTTAAGAGAGTAGAGGATCACCCTATGCCACAATTTACGTTTGATATGTTCGTGGTGATCAATTATTCACTTTTTCGACCCCCGAAGCGAGTCGAAGTTTTTATTCTACAAATCGCTTACCATGCGCGCCTTGGAGGAATAAATTGCCCATGCTTACACTTCGAAAACACTAAGGCGTGGCACGATCGTCACTTATTTTTGGATCCGGGGTAGCAACACTCGTAGAAGGAGTCGAGCTTTCGACGTTAAACAAGCGCTTCTTGGGAGGCAACCCAAGCTATTTTTCCATCCTTTATATTTATTTTTAGTTTATTTCTCTTTTTCTATTATATGTTTGTGTTATGTTTCTGAAATAGGAAGAGGTATTCTTGAGGAGGGATTAATCATTAGAATGAAGAAATCAAGATGGTCGATGGTTCACAGATTGCGTCGATCGACGCCAGCGTCGATGCTCGCCACCGCCCGCGTCGACCGACTCCCTGTCGACGCGACGCCCAGCCCATCTCGGCTTGCAAGTTGAGTGGAATTCTCTTCGACCCGACAACGTTCCCGCCTACGATGATTGCCTCCACGAGTTTTAAATTTTTGTTCAAGACATTTTTCACGCGATTGGAGACAAAAGATGATTGCACAAGTGCTTTTTGGAGAAGCTCGACTATTTTCAGGGACATTTTTCTTATTCCATTTCTCCCTTGATTTTATTTTCTTATACTCGTTTATAACAATCAGGGGATTGCCGAGTTTTTAGAGGGGGGATGGTTGAGTATGATTTATATTTGAAAATTGTGCAAAATTTTGAAAATTTTTACGTGATTGATTGCTATTTCTGCACTGAATTGTGTTTGTATGGCTTGCCTGTCGAAGTTGACTAAGTTTGATTTGAGGTTTTTGTCTTTTGAGCGTGTATAAGTGCATAAAATTTTTCAAAATAATTATTTATATATTATAAAATGATACTTGGACGCAATTGATTTCGAAAAACCTTAAAAGCAGAGTCAATTCAAAACTTCTTCATGCAAAAAGCCTGTGAGTAGCCTGAGTGATTATCATCATTGCATGTACTTGAGTGAGTTCTGATTTGATATCTCTTTGAAATCGCTGTGTGTAGTTGACTTTGAAAATGACGTTAAGGCACAAATAAAACCTTATTCTGGCCATATCCATATATTTTTAGCCACTATAAATTTCGAATGAGCCATTCATAGCCAAATAATCCATGCCTATAGCTATGAGTGTTTTTGAGTCGACCCGTACAACCCATTAAAAGCGTGGTGCAGGAGTTCGTTATTTTTATTGGTTATTAGAGTTTTAGAATTTTTATTAGGAATTTATGATTTTATGAATTTTTGTAATAAAAGACAACCATCTGAAAAAGAAAAAAGAAAAAAGAAAAAAAAAGATCCCATAAAAAAATTATAATAAGGGGGAAATAAAAAAAAAAGAAGAAAAAGAAGGATGGTGAGTTTAGTTGAATTTGTGTTAGTCATTGCCTACGCGCTAATGAAGGCTTGTTTATTATTGATTTCTTATGAAGCCTAATTTTTAAAGGCAAAGTTTTGAGTTGTAATAAGGAAGCATGTAATAAGCTTCAATTACGTTTGAGTGGTTTGAACTAAAAGTCGGTTTAGAGTTTCGAGTTGAGAAATAGCCTAAGTATAAAGGCTATGTTATGGGTGTTTAGTGAGATTTTTCTTTTGAACAAGGTGAAGCAACTTGCTTCGTGATTAGATAGGTTGGGCGAGTTATTTAGCCACACGACTTATATATTCCATACCCATCCAAAGAGCCTTACATTACAACCCGAAAAGACCTTTTCCGATTCTTTGTTGATAACACACTTAATTTGCGATTGAAAAGAGATTGATTTTCCGTTCTTGTTTATTGTACTTGCATTTGTATGATTTGAGTGTATACACGTCCCATGCAGCAATGCTTGAGTGCTTTTGAGCGTACACCCACATATATATTTCCCTTTTGAGAGGATGCATGAATTTGATTTTGAAGCGATAATGTAATAAGGTTGGATGTTTGAAGTTGCGTAACTTGTATCTATATTTTCAAAATTATGTATGTAGCATAGCACGACTCATTGCTTGGACTGATTTTCATTCTTTTTATTATTTGAATTTATCGTTTGTTCGAGGACGAACAAACCAATTAAGCGTGGGGTATTTGATTAGCACAAGTTTGTCTTGATTTTAGTTAGTATTTTAGTTCGTTTTTATTATTGTTTTCGGTGAAAGTTGGATAGATTCAGAATATTTTCGTATTTTCTTATCTCCAACTTGTTTTATCGTATTTTAATCATAATTAATTAATTTTATGTTCATTTAGGTATTTTGAAGTATTTAAGTCTGGACGTAGTCAAGGATGGGTGTACGAGTGGAGATTCAGCGAAAACGGGCTGCGATTTGAAGAATTTAAAGCTGCCGACTTTCTATAACGGTTTTCCATCTGGAACCGTTATAGTAGCCCTGGCCGACCAAGCCCTGCCGAGCACTGCTGACCAGCCCTGCCGAGCGCTGCCGACTGCTGCTTGCATCGCTCGACCAGTCCGCCCGCGTCGACCAGTTTACGTCGGTCGACGCCAGAACCGTTCTAGTATCCCTGATCGATGCACTTGCCTACGAACTCTCTATTGCGTCGATCTGAAACGCGTCGATCGACGCAACGTCAACGCAAATGCCCAGAAAATGCGTTTTTATGATTTCTTACTGCCCAAGACTTCCCACAACTATAAATAACCTACATATTTTGAATTTTAACATAAATTATCATATTCTTAGGGTTTTAAGGCCTTTTAGGGGCTGACAACCCTAACGAGTGCCCTTCGATTTCTTTAGTTACTCTTTAAATTTCTTAGTTTTAAATTCTTTGATTTTAGATTAGAATAGCTTAGATCTTAAGTAATTTAGATTCAAGATTTCGCACCAAGACGCTGTTATTCTTCTCATTAATTAGTAAGTCTTTTGTTTCTTTCTCTTAATTAGTTTTTAATTCTTGCCTGATAGTTTAATTTTGATTAATTCAATCTTCAAACAAAACCCCCCAAACTTGTATGATGAATTGTGATCTTGAATATGTTGGTTGATTGTGATGTTGAGATTGATGAAGTTTGTTGGCTAAATCTTATGGGTCTAGATCCTAGAATCGTCGTGAACCATCAATTGGGTCTATCCCAAGAGATCGTGGAAACGATTCGAAACTAGAACCCTTATTTTCCTAAACTTTTCAAAACCCATTGATTTTATTGTTCTTCGTTTAAATTAAATTCCTGATTTCATGCGTTTAGATTAGAGTTTTATTTTATTTTCTTATTCGTTAAATCAAATACAAAACGAACTTCCGAATCTAGTCTTACTCGAGAGATCGACTCGGTTCAACTTACCAACCTACATGCGAACTCGTACTCTTGCGAGCGAGCTATTTAAAACTGACAAATTTAATAAAGTAGGTACAAAAAGTTCGAATCAGTAGTAAACGTGTGATGATTATTTGGTTTTGAATATGAGCAATGACTCGGCCAAAAGGAAGACTCATTGTTTGATATGTTCTTATTAACAGTGTTTGATTACTGAGCCAAGATGTTAATTACAAGTTAATTTCTTGTCAAAAGATGAGAATTTGATGGAGTGTTGATATCTTGAGATGGGATTTACCTTTTATTTGAATTTATTATTTGGATTATAAGTTTATATGAGCATGATAGGTTTATTTAATTTAATTCAGCTATATCTAATCCTGCTAATATTACTGTGAGCATCAACTCTATCCCTATACTAAATGGCACAAACTTCAAGCCATGGAAATAGAATCTTTTAATAGTTCTCGGAGTCATGGATCTTGACCTTGCGATAAGGGCTGATTCCCCACCACCTCTTACGGATAAAAGTACTACGGATGAAAAGATGGATATGGAAAGGTGAGAGAAATCAAATTGCATGTGTACGATGATCATGAAGAAAGCAATTTCAGAAGCTTTTAAGAGCACTATGTCTGAGAAAATCAATACAGCTAAAGAATTCCTTGCTGATATTGAGAAAAGGTTCGTCAAGAACGAAAAGACTGAAATTGGTACGCTATTGACAAACCCGATCTCAATGAGGTATGGAAGTAAAGGTAATATTAGGGAATACATTATGGAAATGTCTCATGTTGTTTCAACATTGAGAGCACTTAAGCTTGAACTCTCTGAGGACTTGCTAGTGCATTTGGTTTTAATATCTCCTCCGAGACATTTTAATTAGTCTAAGCTGAGCTATAATTGTCAGAAAGAGACTTGGTCTCTAAATGAGCTCATCTCACACTGTGTCCAAGAAGAGGAAAGGTTGAAACAAAACAAGACTGAAAGTGCTAATTTTGCCTCAACTTCCAAATTTAAGGGCAAGAGATTAAAGCGAAAGAAGGATAAGGAAGCTGCACACACAACACCACAAAAGAAACAACAAAAGGCACTCAGTGCAAAAGACGGTACCGGTTACTGGTACGGGTTGTTTCTTCTACGGAGGTGAAGGACATAGGAAGAAAGAGTGTACCAACTATCACGCTTAGCATGCTAAGAAAGGTATGCTTCTTAATTTGGTTTGTTCTAAGGTTAATTTAACTTCGGTTCCTAGACACACATGGTGGACAGATTTCGGTGCAACAACTCACATCAGTGTGTCTATGCAGGGTTACCTCCATTGTCGGAAGCTAAATGATGGTGAAAGATTATGTGGGCGATGAAAAGACAGTTGAAGTTGAAGCAATAAGAAAAATTAGATTACTGTTAAAAATTGGAAATTATTTGGATTTTGATGAGACATTTGTTTTGTCATTTAGATAAAATTTGATTTCTATTTCTGTTTTGGACAAATTTGGTTATTCTTGTTCTTTTGAAAGTGGAAAATTTAGCTTGTCTCATGATTCAAAATTGGTTGTTTTTGGTTCTTTATCAAGTTACGATAATCTTTATTCACTAGATATTATTGATTCATTTAATGAATCTCTACATCTACACACACGAGGTGTGAAAAGGAAATTAACCAATGAGAATTCAGCTACGTTATGGCACAAGATATTGGGTCATATCTCCAAACGGAGAATTTAAACACTTGTGTCTAACGACGCACTTAAGACTGCAACATATATCCTTAACAGAATTTCAACTAAAGCAATTGATAAAACCCCTTATAAACTTGAGACGGGTAAAAAGCCCAGTCTAAACCACTTGCATGTTTGGGGGTGTCCAGCTGAGGCTAGGCCTTATAGGACTAATGAAAAGAAACTGGACACAAGGACAGTTAGTTGTTATTTTGTTAGATATTCTGAAAGATTCATAGGGTACAAGTTTTATGATCCCACAACTAAAACTATTTTTGAGACGGGAAATGCCTGATTCTTTGAGAATGTTGAGTTTGCGGGGGGAGATAAAGTTAAAGATTTTGTCTTTAAAGAGAAATATATAGATATTCCCACGGGTGTTGTTGGCATTGATCAGGATTTTATTCCTGACTCTGTTCAAGACACAAATCAAGACAATATCGGAGAACCTCCCGTTCCACAAATTCCAAATCAACAAACTGTACAACCTCAAGAACCTATGCCATTAAGGAGATCCACTAGAGAAAGAAGAAGTGCAATTTCAGATGATTACATTGCATTTCTCCAAGAAAATGAGACTGACATTGGAGTAATGGAAGATGATCCTATCAACTTCCACCAAGCCATTGAAAGCTCAAATTCTCAAAAGTGGATAGATGCCATGAATGAGGAGATTAAGTCCATGAGTAACAATGACGTATGGGAACTCGTCCCATTGCCAGAAGGTGCGAAACCCATTGGTTGCAAATGGATATTTAAGACCAAGAGGGATTCAAGAGGCAATGTGAAAAGATATAAAGCACGCCTTGTTGCAAAGGGATTTACACAGAAAGAAGGCATCGATTATAAAGAAACTTTCTCTCCAATTTTTTCGAAATACTCTTTTAGGATTATAGTGGCATTAGTGGCACATTTTGATCTCGAGTTGCATCAGATGGATGTAAAGACATCATTTCTTAATGGAGACATTGATGAGACGATTTATATGGTGCAACCTGAAAACTTTATTTCGGGAGATTCAAAGAATATGGTTTGCAAACTTAAGAAATCCATTTATGGGCTCAAGCAGGCATCTAGTCAATGGTATTTCAAGTTTCATCAAGTGATCATCTCGTTTGGTTTTGAGATGAATTTGAACGATGATTTTGTATACCATAAGTTCTGTGGGAGCAAATACATATTTCTGGTTTTTATGTCCATGACATTTTGCTTGCCAGCAATGATATAGGCTTATTGCACAACACCAAGAGATTTCTAAGTAAGATTTCTGAGATGAAAGATCTTGGTGACGCCTCTTTGTGTTAGGTATAGAAAGACACCGAAATCGTTCTCGGGGTACTTTTGGATTATCACGAAAGAGCTATATTGAAAAGGTTCTTAAAAGGTATGGCATGCAGGACTGTAAACCAGGAGATAACCCTGTGGCTAAGGAGACAAATTTAGTCTCAAACAGTGCCCTAAGAATAAATTAGAGGAAAAAGAAATGCAGAAGATTCCTACGCTTCGGCAGTAGGGAGTCTAATGTATGCTCAAGTATGTACGCGTCTGGATATTGCGTTCATAGTTAGGATGCTGGGCAGATATTTGAGCAAGCCTGGATTAGACCATTGGAAGACAGCCAAACGGGTCATGAGATACTTGCAAAGAACAAAAAATTACATGCTCATATATCGGAGGTCAGATCAGATTGATATTGTTGGGTATTCTGACTCCAATCATGCTGGATGCCAAGATAGTATGAAATCTACGTCTGGCTATGTATTCTTGCTGGTTGGAGGTGTTATATCTTGGAGGAGTGCTAAACAGTCTATTATAGCCTCCTCTACTATGGCAGCAGAATGTATAGCATGTTATGAGGCATCTAACCACGGAGTATGGCTCTAAAATTTTATCACGGGGCTGCGCATAGTGGATGGCATTGAAAAGCCACTTAAATTATTTTGTGACAATAAATCGGCAGTCTTGTATTCCAATAACAATAGGAGCTCTACGAAGTCTTGGCATATAGACATCAAGTTTCTAGTTGTTAAAGAAAGAATTCAAAGTGAACAGTTGTGTATTGAACATATCGGTACAAACTCCATGATTGCGGATCCGCTTACAAAGGGATTGCTACCCAAAATGTTTCATGAGCACACTTCTAGTATGGGTCTCAAATCTTTTGAGGATATTTAGTTTCAGTGGGAGTTTTGTGATTATAATGTTATCTTTTATAGACATATTTCTCAGTTACTTCAGTTTAAGGATATTTTAAGTTTATTTTCTGCAGAAATTAAAATTATTTGGTTGATTCACACTTTAATTTTAGTATATGGTTGATCTCACTAAGGTTTTAAGGTGGACCAGTTGGAAATAAGCATGTTACGATCACAATACATAAAATCTCCATGCTACACATCTACATCATGATCCATGCCATTCAGTTGTATTGACATATGTGACCATTGATGGGTCGAGTTACGATAAATGTAATGAAGGCCGCTTTGATCCTATGTTGATATGGCTGATGGACCGGATTGGATATAAATACATTTTAGTTATGACAACAAAGTTGAGCTCGTTATATTCTTGAAATGTATAATTATAAGGTTACACATATAACCCAAGTGGGAGATTGTTGAATCCTTAATCCAACATTATATTGTGAACTGTCAAATAAAGAATCCTAATTATAAGTGATCAAATAATATTTAAGGTATTAGGTTTAATGTATTTTAGTAGGGTGTGGTTCTTTAATGTGTAGATACTCAATGGGCTATCTATTTTAATGATGGGTTAAAATAGGTAAACCCTAATAACTCGAGTATATAAGGGTTATGGTCCCTAGGTCATACGTATCATCAAATATTACCCTAGAAGATCAAACCTCAAATTCAATCGCTTATGGATTCAGCTACACTTTCGTAAACTAACTTATGATCCTTAATAATTTAATATGATGGTTTCTCGGTTATAGTGATGAATTTTGCTAAGAATATTTTAATCGAACACATAAAACTGCAAAGAATGAGTAGTATTTCTCACTTGTAAGGTCTCTTCTCCTTCTACTTTTGATTCCCCATTTTGTGTATTTCATAATTTCTTTTTCCTTATTGCATATGGATTCAAGTTATAACATTAAAGTATAGCTTCAAAGCAATCCTAGCAGGATTGTACTATACCTTTTTTACTTTTTCCATTTTTATTTTTCTTTCGTATGCAAGGCAAATGAGCCATTGATTATAAGATTATATTGAAGAGCGGGAAAATGGCAAGTTGTAATTCGCTCTAAGAAAATAGAAGTTATTTTTTATTTATTTATTTTCTTTCTTTCTTTGTTCTCTTAGTTTCCACATACGCATGTTGCGCTTGATGTGAGGAAGAAATATGACGTTTCAGCAGCCATATATGCTCCTGGATGGGTCTATGAGAGACTAAGCAAACACCCGAGACTTTCAAGATTGCTCAAAATAGGTAATGAACTGCTTTTTTTTTTTTTGTAATTTTTTACTAGTTACTATACTTGTATCATTTTCTCTGTCTTTTTTGTTCAAAAAGTACATCGCTAGGTAGCTCACATTTATATGCATTCTCTATATGGTTTAAATAAACAGATGGTGAGGACTTGTTGAGAAATCGTGGGGATTTTACAGAAATACCCCAAAGCACTTCCCTTTTACTCCAATTTTGATCAGGTATCTATTTTACATGTTTATTACTAAATTCCTATCTAAACTTGTGTCCATTACTATGAAAGTGTAATATTATAATTTCACAGGGTCATGGTTACCATATATCTGTTGATGGACAGCAAGTCTGGAACAGTCCTTGGAAATACATTTCTTCCCAAAGCTCGCTCATGGATAAAGATATATTTTAGTTACGTTGATATACATTGCTTATGGATAAATATATATTTTGGTTACGTTGATATTATGTATGTCAATGTCTTATTTCCAAATACCATACTTTCTAAAACGCCTTTTTAAAACCTGTTATAGATATCATACTATGTAGAACGTCTTTTTAAAACTCGTTCTAGATATCATACTTTATAGAACACATTTTCAAAACTCGTTTTAGATATCATACATTCTATAACGCCTTTTCAAAACTCGTTCAAGATATCGTATTTTCTAGAATGGGTACCTGGTCGTTCTAGAAAGTCCGACTTTTTAGAACGTTTGAAACAAGAACGCCGCAAAAAGGCATTCTAGATTAGGAAAAAAAGGGCGTTCTAAATTGATGTTTCTGCATCCAATTGGCCACAATGCAATTATTGCGAGAAGCATTAAGCCTTCGGTGGTAATAATATCAGCTACGAGATAGTGATAGGAAACATACAAAAGAAGCATCCGAACGAATACGACGTTGATAGCTCTCAAACAAAAATTAACTTCTTATCTTCATCTACCGCTGAGACTAGCGATCAAGATACAAGTTCAAATTTAATTCAATATAGTGAAAGTGGTTATAGAAAGTTTCTTGTAAGATTTGTTGTCATTATGGGTCTTCGTTTTAATCATGTGCATAATAGTCATTATGAAAATTATACTAGAGGTACATTTAATACATGTAGCACTAATATTTCACATACTAAGGTAACTCATAATCTTGGTAAGATGGATGTTGAATATAAATTGAATTTGAGTTCCATATTTGATAGTTTGCCATAGGGGTGAGCACAGTCCGATTCAATTCAGGGATTTGGAAATCTCCAGAACTGTACCATTATTTTTTTCGGTTCGGTTCGTAGAAAAGTCAAAGTCAATGGTTCTTTTTCGGTTAAGTACGGTTTTCGGATAAATCTCCATTTTACGCCCAAATTATAATCGTAAATTAATATTAGTAGATTATTGTGAATTTTAACATTTACTTGTTAGTTGATGATTAATTAAAATATAAAATTAATAAAGAAATAGTAATTTACGTATTAACTATCGAATATAATAAGATTTATAACTAATTTAATACAATTATAAATCGGTTCTCGCTTCGATATAGAGATTTTAAGGGGGTTAAAGAATCTCCAGGTCCGTCCCATAAAAGAAAATTGGGACGGTTCAGTTCGGAGATTGGTAAATGGTCAACGGAGATTTTTCGGTTTCGGTACGGTTCGATTCGGAATTCGGTACAGTTCAGATATTTTCAAGTCCCGTGCTCAGCCCTAGTTTGCCACATAGTGTCCAATATATTCAAATATTTGGACGAATTCCCATCACAATAATAATTATATAGGAATTACATGTCATTTGATTGATAATTCTTGAACTTTACAAAAACGTTTGGCTGCATATAGAGGGTTTAATAGTCCTCATTTTGTAGTTAATATTTCACGCAAAATATCCACTATTTTATCCGAGTATCATTTAAGTAAAGAAATATTTTCAATTTTATTTGATAATACCGCTGCTAATACGACTAGTTTAGATATGCTAAAAACATTTTTGTCAACCTTCTATTGGTGGTAAATTTTTTCATGTTAGATGCATTTGTCATATTTTGAATTTATGTATTCAAGATGGTTTACCTACTTTTAAAAATCAAATTGCTCTGAATAGGAGTGATGTATTTCATATTGCAAAAATGATTCGGTTGAAAAAAAGAAGGCAAATAAATTGCCAAAATAATGTTTACATTGAAAAAAAAATTCAATTAATGTGCTAAATTGTTGGAACTCAACTTATAAATTGCTAAATGATTTTTTTGAATATAGAGAAGTGTTGTGTGCTTTTTTTGCTAATCAAGTTGCCGATATCATTTTATTTGTCCATGCATGGGGTGGTTATTATAATATGGTGTTGCTTTTAAAAAATTTTAATGACGCACCCGTGACTTTATCCAGTGTTTATTATCCTACCTCTACACTTCTTCTTGATCAATATATTCATATTATACTTATTATTACTTCTTTACTCGAGTCGACTCAATTAGGTGGTTACATTACCATCATGTTGACAAAATGGGTCAAATATTTTCTATACATTCCCCATTTTTTTTAATTAAAGGATTTTAGACCCGAATTATCGAATCGAAGGTTTAGAAAATTTACTTTTGGTTTATTATGAAGCATTAGAGCCTTTTTTTTATAAGATCTGGACACTGAGATTTCTAACCCTTAAGGTGTACTCACCAAGCAAAATAATCTTTATTTGCTCTTTTTAATGAATACAATCAATGTTATAGTGATATTAATGCACCACCTTCACCTTCCCCTCCCCCCACCACTACTTCTAATGTAAGACTATTGTTCAATGACCCTCGACAAGCTCTAGCCCTATATAAGATGTTGACTGGGGATACTAAGCGAAAATGGCAAAGGTTTATTGCTAGTCGAACAATTGAAGTAGAATCTTATACAGGTGATTTTGAATCAAGAATTATCCTGAAAAGGCTAGGATTGCGGAGGAGGTTCTCGTCGTTCATGTTTCAACGGTTTCCATTGAATAAGCCTTTAGCACGAAAGGCTTTGTGTTGAATGATCGATGTTCTAACTTATTGCTTAAAAATTTAGATCAAATATTAATGAATGATTGGATTAAAGTCGTTAAATGAGAACAAGAACTATAGCTAGATGAAGGTGAAGAGAGCGACCATTCCGATACCACTTTGGGAAGCAACGATAGCAACGAATGAATAAAGATGAGTCTCATCCACTATCCACGTAGGTAAGTAAGGTAAGTAAGGTAAGTATAAGAACAACGTGGGCTTTGATTCTTCTAAGAATACGTAGGCAAGTTAATTCCAACATTAAAAGTTACAATATATTTTAATTTCTAATATTAGAATTCAAACTAATTCATTTTTCTAAAATAATTTTTTTAAACTTCTTTTTTTCAAAAAAATAAATTTCCCAATTTTGTGGACTTTGATTCCTCTATGAGGATATGTAAGCAAGTTAATTCCAATATTAAAAGTTAAAATTTTGTATTTTAATTTCTAATATTATAATTAAAATGAAGTCCCTTTTTAATAAAATACTAACTTTTTTTAAAACTTAATTATCAAATTTTATTGAAGCTTATCATTTAATTTTCAACTCATTTTTTCATTCTTTTTTAAAAAAAATATTTCAAAAAAGAAACGCCAGTTAAAAAAACCCGGTGGTTTTGAAACGAAACGAAAACCGGCCACAAAATCGGAATTGTAACTGGTTCTTCGTCGGTTCGATTTTGATTCAGGATCCACCAGTTTATATAACGAACGGTTAGGATTCGGCTGGTTTTAACCATTCCAACACCTCTATTCCCATGTTAATCACTCCTGAGCGCAACACCCAAGCCATGGCCGACCACCTTGATTAGAGTAGAATTGTCCTTATTTTTATRAGCTTTTTAGTTCGTTTTTATATTTTTTTTTAGTATAAGTTGGATGATTTAAGCATAATTCCGTAATTTTATAATTCCAGCTTATTTTACCGTGTTTTGATCTTAATTTATGCAATCAGGTGATGTTTCGTTATTTTTCACCTTACAGCTAAGTAACCGGAAGATTTTAGCGCGTAAAAGACGAAGTTCGATGTTCAAGAGTAGAAGAACAAGCTTTCCGGTGAAACGAGTAGCAAACGATCGAGAAACGGAGACCGACGCTCAGTCGCGTCGGCTGACGCACCGTCGACGCAAGCCGTGCCAGCGAGCCATGGCCCGCGTCGATCGACGCAAGGACGACGCAACGTCGACGCTATGTTCTGAAGCGTCGACGTCGACACACCAAGGTCGACGCAATATCGACGCTAGCTGCTGAAGCGTCGATGTCGACGCACAACGTCGACGCACTTGCCAGCGACGCGCGCATCCTGCCGACCGCACATGCCGAGCACTGCCGACCAAGACTGCCAACCTCCGCCGAGTACCTGCTCGCGTCGGCTGACGCTCCGCCGACGCGACGGCCCAGATTTTGGAAATTAGGGTTTCTTGTGCGCCAAGACTTGCAAACCTATATAAACCCTTTATATTTCGAGTTTTCAATGTGTGCCACGACCTCCTAGGGTATTTTAGCTTATAATACACATAATTCCACATCTCATAACGAGATTTGAAGACGGAGATCAAGGATCGAAGAACAACGCGTTCCAAAACGTCGAATTCAAGTTCAGGATTCATTCTTCGCCCAAGATCAACGTTCAACCTCCGGAATAGCTGGAGCTTTTTACTGCTTTTAGTAGTTCGAATAAGTACTCTAAACTCTTAGTTAATTTCTAGTTTAATTGTTAGGTATAATTCTTAGTTAATTGCTTAGTTAATGCTAGAACTAGTTTACTTAGTTTAATCGTTTATGCTTGTTATTGGATATTGGTTAATTTAGTTGATTTATGCGATTGATTTATGCTTAGTTACTCGTTAATTTTAGATTCTTATGATTCATTGCTTAGTGGTAATTTATTATATTCATGCTTTTATATTCGTTGCTATTAGTTCTTAGTTCCTTGAGTTCAAGTAGTTTAATTATAGCACATAATTGATAATTTAGTTAGAACAATTAGTTTAAATAGATTTAGTTTAATTATTGCTTTAGTTATAATGATCAATTCAAAATCTTTTAAAACCCCAAATGTATATGTATTTTATTTTAGTTCGTAAATTAGAAAAACATCCGAAAGACCGAACAGTTGTTTCCTCGAGAGATACGACTCGAGTCAAACTCATCGCCCTACAGTTACCTCGTACACTTGCGAGCAAACTGACGTGTTTTAAATTAATTTATTAAAAAGGGGTGCACAAAAGTTTGACTCAAAAATTTGGCGCCGTTGCCGGGGAAGCAACGAGTAGGAATTAAAGATGTTTTTTGTTTTATTTTCTGTTTAATTTATTATTTTATTTGCTTTTACTTGGTTCTTGCCATTTGGTACGTTGACGTGTTGTTGAGTTTATGCAAGGAAGGCGATCACTTAAACGCGACCTTGTGCCATTCATCAACAACATTCACCGTTCAAATCCGCCAAGACCAATACCCGTTCTTATTCCCGAGGACAATTCCTCGACAGCAACCGATTTTGCTTGCGATCAAGTTCCCAACATCATGTTAGGAGCACATTCAGTTCGAAACGGCGACTCACCACCAAGATCACCACCACGCCCCATTCGAGCTGAGCATGTCAGTGAACCAAACAAGTCACATTCTTCTAGACGTGACGAAAGGAGAAACGAAGGAGCTAACCAGCAACACAACATAGTCAATCACCCGCTCAACATGGAGAATTTGAGGCAAAACGAAGAGATGAACGACAATGTCATGCGACAGCACAACGTCGAGAACGTGGCATTTAGGAACGAGGATGTTCTGCAGCGAAACGCCTACATGAACAATCAAAGGCACGTGAACGAGTGGTTGGAGAATCAAGATCACGGTTACGAGCAAAATAATTTCGGAAGGAGATACGAGCGCGAGCACCGTTACTCGCATAACGACCACTACGAGAGAGCTTATGACCAAGTTCGAGAACCAAGGGGAGATCGAGCACTTAGACAGCGCGACTTGGCACGCCCAAAGGTTGTACCCTTTCGGTCCGCCATTGTTCTTGGACCAACCGCGAGGGCAGTAGAGATTAAACCGCATCAACTCAACCTACTCCCAACRTTTCATGGGAATGCACATGAAGACCCCTTGGCATTTTTAAATTATTTCGTTGATGAAGTTGGCCGATTCGTAGTTCATGGCCTTCACCAAGAGGAGGTCCAGATGATTTGTTTTCCGTACAGCTTGAAGGACAAGGCGAAGTCATGGCTACTGTCCTTAGAGCCTGGTTCGTTAACCGACTGGGATATGATTAGCGAGAAATTTCTGAACCAATATTATTCAGCCCAAACGACGGGGCATCTTCGGAGGCAAATTGCTACTTTTGAGCAATTGGAGGGAGAGCTATTTCACGAGACGTGGGAGCGCTACAAAACACTTTTGCAAGCTTGCCCCCACCACAACTATTCACCGGAAATGACTAACCAATTATTTTTCGATGGCTTACTAGACAATGGGAAACGAGAAGTAGAGATAGCAGCGGGAGGAGATTTCGGAGACCTGATAGCACACGAGGCTAGACAAGTGTTGGAGAAGCAGAGTGAAAAGTCCAGACAAACCAACTCTCGGCCTCGTAAAATAAGAGTTAATGAAGTTTCCATCCCCGAACCTGATTTAGATGATGGCAAATTAGTTAAAGCGAAAAGCGAGGAGATTTTCGACGAAAAATTAGCTGCTTCGAAAGCCGAGCGGGCTAGCAAGGCCGCTGCACAGAAAATGGCTGCGAATTGCAACCAGTGTGGATCCCCCCAGCATTTAGCAGACGTATGTCCTAACAACAGTGAGCAGCAAGAGGAGGTAAACGCGATCCAGAATTATTCAAATCAAAAGAAGTACACGCCACAACGTGACAATCCTCTTTTCAAGTGGGGTCCGGGCAATCCAAATCATACGCCTCCTGATCCACAATTTCCTCCGCCGCATTATGCTCAAATACAAGTCCCATCGGTACAAAATAACTTTCATACACAGGGACAGACGTCGAGTGCAACTCAACCAAATGATCAGTTGTTGGTTTGGCAGCAGAATCAAGTAGCTGAGACGATCAGTAACAGAGAAGGGCTCACGAAGGTGAATGCGAAGATAGACGAACTTTCTAAGAAGGTGAGCGGAATAGACCAACTTTCCGGCATTGTGCATGATCTAGCTAAAAACATGGATAGAATGGAGAGAACTATGGGACAAATAGCAACTGATATTGCTAGATCAAATAAGGAGAAAGACAAGCTACCAAGCCAGCCGGAGCAAGCATCGGCAATTCACATCCTTCGCAGTGGGAAGAAGATCGACAATGGCATAGAGAACCAAGACGAGGAGCTAGTTCCTAAACCGGTGGATAAGCTACATAAATCCGCCAATAGATATGTTCCTGGTTCTATTCAAGGGAAGATTCCGAAAGACACCTCTGGCATCGATGAACCACCGTAACCGAAGCAAACAACGATGCAGTATAAGGATGTTGTTCCTTTTTCGAGCCGATTACGTCCAGCGAAGGAGAATAAGAAATTCATGGAGTTGTACAACCTCTTAAAGAACGTGAACATAAACCTCCCACTTTTAGAAGTAATCAAGACGATGCCCGCCTACGTCAAGWTTTTTAAGGAACTTGCCTCGCGAGAGAGACGTTTGGCGACAACTCAATACATTCCGTTACCGAAAGAAGTCAGCGCAATTTTCAAGAAGCCGTTACCACCRAAGGAACGCGATCCGGGCAGTTTTTGCATAACGATTTCACTAGCCAATGGGAAGAAGGCAGTAGGTATGTTGGACCTTGGAGCAGGCGTTAATCTAATGCCTTATTCGCTTTATCAAGATTTTGATCTTGGACCCCTCAAACCGACAACTATGCGCCTGCAGTTAGCCGATCGCTCGACTCGACGACCGTTAGGGATAGTCGAAGACGTTTTAGTGCAAGTTGCGGAGCTTGTGCTTCCAGTTGATTTCGTGGTGATGGACATTGGTGAAGTTCCAACGGAGGACAACGAGCACACCATTCTTTTGGGCCGACCGTTCATGGCGAGTTCACATACTCTTATTGATGTTCATAAAGGGAGAATGACGATGACCGTCTTGGGCGAAACAGTGACCTTCTCTTTGAAAGATATTCACAACACCCCCTCTCCTATTATGCAAGAGGAAGATTTTTTCATTGACCCCGTTGCATCATGCGTCAACGAATTACGAGAGATTGCAACTTTGAACAGTTTGGGCGACGGGGACGAGGCTGGATTTTCTACCGAGGGAAGGGCTAAACGAGTCAACTCAAGTAAGAGGTACAACGAGTTTGAAGAGCCTATGCACTTAAGTGGGGAAGAATTGATCGAGCTGTTGGGAATTGACATACGAGACATCGTAGCGGAATTTGGAGGCAGTTTTGATGAGGAGTGTTCGCGCAAATTCGAGCAGAAGGTGGAGTCGAAACCACCAATAAATCGCTCAAGGCACAAGGGCGATGCTTATTTCAAGGATTGGGCGAGAGATATGAAGAATTCAAGGAAGGATCGCGCAAATGACGTCAAGAACTTGCAATTTGAGGTGGGAGAATTAGTCTTGTATAATAACAAACGGAAGTACGACCCAGCCGAATTAGGAGCTTCATGGAGAGGACCATTCTCGATTAAAGAAGTTGACGAGTACGGCATAGCCACGTTGTACGATGGAATTGGCAAATCGTCCTTTCAAGCTCACAAGCATAGATTGAAGCCTTATCATGACGGACGAGGTAAAAATAGCAGTCACAAGATGGTGGAGTGTGGAGATCCACCATACGTTGAAAATTAAACGAGCAAGATAGCGTCGAGCAAGCGACGTTAAAAATTTGCGCTTCTCGGGAGGCAACCCGAGCAATTGTATCCTTTTGTACCTTATTTATATTTAATTTAATTTTTATTTTTAGTTTTTATTTGTTTAAGAACAGTTGGAGAACTCGGACGGGGAGAATTTATCGAACGAGCAAAGGAAAATACGCCCAGGATCCCGCCTGCGTCGACGCCGAGAACGCTCGCGTCAGTCGACGCAAAGTGCCGAAGAATTACGCTATGTCGCGTCGACTGACGCGGCGTCGACGCTACATTGACGCGACCCGCGGACCGGCCCAGAAACGTATAAAAAATGGATTTTTGGCCCACGACCCGACCCATGACCGTCTTGACCCGCGGGATTGGCTTGAAAACCTGTTTAAAAACAGATTTTTCATCCCTTTCTCACCACTTTTCTTCCTTTCAAAATTTCTTATCTTTTTCTCTCTTTTGCAATAATTGTTTTTCAAATTTTTTTCAAGAATGTACAGAATTTGGAGCACCACAACACCACAAACCCAGAATTCCTAATACAATTTGGTGTCCAAGGAGCCTTCCAAAAACAAGCTACAAGGGTTGAAGCAATTAGAACAATTTGAGACAAATTCGGGCAATTTTAGCGTTTTTATTGGAATTCGACTACAACTCGTTGAGGTACTTCGCTTAAAACTCTCTTGGGGACGTTATAATTATCGTTTGGTTGTGTTGGGAAGTTGTTGGTGCAAGGTTTACTCAAGAATTTTGTTGGTTGAACACGCACTCCAAGTGTTCGACGAAATTCCCCAAAGAAGCACAAGTGTTATTTTTCAAGGTTTTTCACCCCCGTTCAATTTTGTATTGTGTGATAATGTCTCGAGCGGGAAAACGTAATGATATCTCGGGGAAATACAATGCACCGTTCCCAATTTTTGATAAAAAAGAAGCGGACATGTTTAAAAACATTCGAAAATGGGGATTTGCTACGCACCGGACATTGAACGTCCAAGGAATTGCGGATGAGGCCTCGAATGGGTCGGAGCACCACACCGACCTTTCACGATATGTCGATGGCCTCGGATGTGGGTACTTTGCCCAAATGCACTTGCCCGGTTTTCGAGAACTCATGCTCGAGTTTTTCTCGACTTTGGCGATTCGGAACGACGAGACGTTCTCTTGTCGGTTAGGAGGGAATGA
>BMAC01000956.1:182799-212497 GCA_014905375.1 Phtheirospermum japonicum | reverse complement strand
GCCTGTCGAAGTTGACTAAGTATGATTATTTGTTTTCGTCTTTGAGCGTGCATAAGTGCATAATTTTTCAAATTTATTATTATATATTGTAAAATGGTACTTGGACGCAATCGATTTCACGAAACCTTAAAAGCAGCGTCAATTCAGAATTTTCATGCAAAAAGCCAGCGAGTAGCCTGAGTGTTTATCATCTTTGCATGCGCTTGAATAAGTTTCAGTTTTGATATCTCTTTGAAACCGCRGTGTGTAGTCGACTTTGAAAATGAAGTTAAGACACATATAAAACCCTATTCCGGCCATATTCATAAATTTTAGCCACTGTAAATTCCGAATGAGCCAATCATAGCCAAATATCCATGCCTATAGCCTTGAGTGCTTCTTAGACGGCCCTACAACCCATTAAAAGCGTGGGGTAGGAGTTCGTATTTTTATTGGTTATTTGAGTCTTGGAAATTTTTATTAGGAATTTATTAATGTAAATAGGGACCACCATCTAAAAAAAAGAAAAGAATAAGACCCCATAAAAAATAAAAAAATAAAAATATAATAAAAGGGGAAATAAAAGTTGATAAGAAAGATGGTGGGTCTTTTGTGGATTAATTGCCTACGCGCTTGTTAAGGCTTGAGTCCAATTGTTTATTTTATGAAGCCTTATGTTTAAAAGGCAAAAGAGTTGTGATTAAGTGGTTTGAGCTTTCAGTCGGTTTTACGGTTTGCGAGTTGGGAAATAGCCTATATTTTAAAGGCTACGTTATGAGAGTTAAGTGAGGTTTTTATTTTTGAACGAGGTGAAGCATTTTGCTTCTCGATTAGATTAGGTTAAGTGAGCGATTAGCCACACGACTTATAATTCCACACCCGTCCAAAGAGCCTTACGTTACAACCCGCAAAGACCTTTACTGATTCTTATTTTTGACAGCACACTTAATTAGCGATTGAAAAGAGATTGATTTTCTGTGCTTATTTACTGTGCTTATTTACTGTGCTTGTAATTGTATGATTTGAGTGTATACACGTCCCATGCAGAAAATACTTGAGTGCTTTTGAGCGTACTTATATATACTATCCTTCGTGAGGAAGCATGATTTTATTTTGAAGCGACAATGTAATAATGGTTGAAGTGGTTGACTTTGTGTGACTTGTACTTATACTTTCAAAATTATCTATGTAGCAACGCACGACTCATTGCTTAAATTTATTTTCATTCAAGTTATACTTCGAAATTATCGTTTGTTCGAGGACGAACAAACCAATAAAGCGTGGGGTAGTTGATTAGAGCAGAACTGTCCTTATTTTTATCAGCTTTTTAGTTCGTTTTTATATTTTATTTTAGTATAAGTTGGATGATTTAAGCATAATTCCGTAATTTTATAATTCCATCTTATTTTACCGTGTTTTGATCTTAATTGATGCAATCAGGTGATGTTTCATTGTTTTTCACCTTACAGCTAAGTAACCGAAAGATTTTAGCGCGTAAAAGACGAAGTTCGATGTTCAAGAGTAGAAGAACAAGCTTTTCGGTGAAACGAGTAGCAAACGATCGAGAAACGGAGACCGACGCTCAGTCGCGTCGGCTGACGCACCGTCGACGCAAGCCGTGCCAGCGAGCCATGCCCGCGAATATCGACGCAAGGACGACGCAACGTCGACGCTATGTTCTGAAGCGTCGACGTCGACACACCAAGGTCGACGCAATATCGACGCTAGCTGCTGAAGCGTCGATGTCGACGCACAACGTCGACGCACTTGCCAGCGACGCGCGCATCCTGCCGACCGCACATGCCGAGCACTGCCGACCAAGACTGCCGACCTCTGCCGAGTACTTGCTCGCGTCGGCTGACGCTCCGCCGACGCTCAGTCGACGCGACGGCCCAGATTTCGGAAATTAGGGTTTCTTGTGCGCCAAGACTTGCAAAACCTATATAAACCCTTTATATTTCGAGTTTTCAATGTGTGCCACGACCTCCTTGGGTATTTTAGCTTATAATACACATAATTCCACATCTCATAACGAGATTTGAAGACGGAGATCAAGGATCGAAGAACAACGCGTTCCAAAACGTCGAATTCGAGTTCAGGATTCATTCTTCGCCCAAGATCAACGTTCAACCTCCGGAATAGCTGGAGCTTTTTACTGCTTTTAGTAGTTCGAATAAGTACTCTAAACTCTTAGTTAATTTCTAGTTTAATTGTTAGTATAATTCTTGGTTAATTGCTTAGTTAATGCTAGAACTAGTTTACTTAGTTTAATCGTTTATGCTTGTTATTGGATATTGGTTAATTTAGTTGATTTATGCGATTGATTTATGCTTAGTTACTCGTTAATTTTAGATTCTTATGATTCATTGCTTAGTGGTAATTTATTATATTCATGCTTTTAGATTCGTTGCTATTAGTTCTTAGTTCTTGAGTTCAAGTAGTTTAATTATAGCACGTAATTGATAATTTAGTTAGAATAATTAGTTTAAATAGATTTAGTTTAATTATTACTTTAGTTATAATGATCAATTCAAAATCTTTTAAAACCCCAAATGTATATGTATTTTATTTTAGTTCGTAAATTGAGAAAAATATCCGAAAGACCGAACAGTTGTTTCCTCGAGAGATACGACTCGAGTCAAACTCATCGCCCTACAGTTACCTCGTACACTTGCGAGCAAACTGACGTGTTTTAAATTAATTTATTAAAAAGGGGTGCACAAAAAGTTTGAGTCACACCTCTAGCACAACGCCTGCCCAGACTACAAGTCATGATCGAGACCTCTCAGCCATGCTGCCCCATTTTGACTATAACTACCTTTTTGCCCCCATTTTCACCTATAAATAACCCCCCTATCTCCCCACTTCACACATTTGTTTTCATCCACATAACCCACAACCGTTATCCATTTTCAAGAACCATTTTTCATCTTCTTGAGAACTTCATTTCCAAATCGAAAACAAAATGTAGAACTACTTTGAATTTCTTAGGTTATTTGATGGAATACTTAAGTTTTATATGTAAATTCTTGCTTGGATGATGAGACCTATCATTTATTGTTAATAAGCTTTCTATTTCCTTGCTCTTATTATTTCAATTTCACGCTTGTTATAATCATGGACTTTTATTATGTTTGTGATGTTCTTATTTGTTCTAGTTTTATGTTCTTGCATTTTTTTCATGATTTTAGGTTAAAATTTGTGGTTCAAGGGTTTAGATGAGTTGATGTGTTTTCCCAAGCATGTTTGAATAATAGTTAATTGGATTTAGTCTAATTGGGATATTCTCATTGTTAAATAAGTGTTTTTCTAATATCTTGATTTGATTTTGCATGGCTTTGATCCCAAGAGGAGATGAGCTATCAGGTATGATTTCAATTAGGGGCTAAATCTGACTCTAGATTTGCGCTAGAAGCTCAATCCGACTTCAGATTAGTATGATTGAGTTTCTTTCAATTAATTGATGTTGAAAGACTAGGTAACCATGAAACGAAGCTAATACACTAGACCCTCGTTTAATTCCATTATTGAACTTGCTTTCAGATTTATACATATTTGCTTGTGTGTTTTGTGTATTTGTATCTTTTTTTTTGTGCTTTAGTCGTGTTTCAGTCGTATTTTGTCATGTTATTCTTTGTTTTGCATTTTCGTAGCGTTTTTAATCTTTTTAGTATTTTTCATTTATTTCTCTTACTTTTCATAGATTTTTATGCTATTTTGTTTTTCTTGGTTTTAGGATAGTCGAGAAAGCCCAGAGCATTCTTGAGGATCACAAATGACACGATTTGACAAAAACATGACCCGTACCCGCGAAGCACAGCCATCGATCGATGTGCCATCGATGCCTGATCGACGCACCATCGATGCCCAATCGACGCGCCATCGACACAACCATTTTCTCACCATCGACCGAAGGCCATTTTTGGTTATTTTTGGGTAGAACTACCATTTTGACCCCACTTTCCCCTATTTAAACCCAAAACAAGCTGCATTTTGAGTAGGCTTTTGTACCCCTTAGGGTTTGGATGCCCAAGCTTTCCTTATCCTCTTGTTTTCATCCTATTGAACCTTCAATCCTAAATTCCTTAATTAGCTAAGTTAGTAGAACTTTAATGTAGTAGTTAGTTATCTTAATTAGTGTGTGGAGAAGCTTATTTTAGTGTGATGATGTAGTTGCTCTTTTGATATCAAGAATTGAAGAACTTTGGTGTGAGTGATTTTTAATTTTTGTTTTCTTGCATTTTCTTGTTAATTTCTATGAATGTTTTGAGCTTTACTTTCTCATGTATGGTTTGTATTTTGAATGTTAAGCTTTTCTTGTTTTGTTAATGAACTTGAGTTTTCCACCATTGTTCTCTTTTTCTTATTTTCTTTCCCCCTTTTGGCATAGTTTTGAAAGTTGGTGGAGATAGGTAAATGCGTTTAGCCAAAATAGTCCATTTCTTGCAGTTAGTTGTGATTTTAGTCTAGGTTCATGATTAGATGTGTTCAAGCATTGTAGTCTCCTTGACTTTCTAGCTGTAGTTTGAATGCTTTTTTCCCTCCTACCTTTGCTTTATTTTATTTAAGTTTAATTTATGAGTTTATGATTATTTTTTTAAATAAGTTGCGGCACTTTTATTAAAGAAGGATAAAGGTGTCCGAGTACATAGCAAACAATGGAAAAGAAACAAACAAAAAAAAAAAACTAGAGCTTCATAAGAAATCCCCGCTTAAGAGAACTATTTGAAGCTCTGCGTAACGGAGTAGAAACTTCGTCTTCAGCCATATCCTCCCAAGATTGTCCAGAAGAGATATCCATAAGGTGAAGGGCAGGAGAGGATTTTGGATCGTTGATAATGAAAGGAGCATAAGACTCCTGTTGTAATTTTTTAATTATATCAATTAGTTCCCGATCAGTGGCAGGTTTATGAAAAATAAGGGTGCGATGTTGGCTGCCAATATCCGACTCGTCCACTATAATACCTTCATCATGTGCAAGACAAGCTATTAGAGTATGTTGCGCTAAAGGAGAGACCTTATCCGAAGAACCCATGTCCACCTGATCAACAAAACTCTTGCTCGAAGAAGCAGGTTCCTCATAATGCACAAGCTGTCGAGAGGTGTCACAAACTATCTCAACTGATCTGCAAACAGTCGGTTGGTTCTTCCTGCAGAGTTGGTCATTTAGATGCTCACCCTTGTCTGAGCCACTTTTAGAAGGCTCAGAAGCAGTACGGTAATCCTTCCCTTCCGAACCAGAAGGAGTAACAAGATTATCAGCGACTTTAGGAGTCGTGTTCACGGGGGCAGGAGGTAATAGATCGGACCTCGGAGTAGGGTCTGAGGTAGGAGGTGATGTAGGACCCGTTCAGGCTTCAGCTTGTAACACTTGAAAGGTGTTAGGCATCATCAGAGAGGAATTAGTAGGCTCGGGAGTCGGGCGGGAATCCATACGGTTATGGACCTGATGCTCACGAGAATCGGAATGGCAACGAGAACGTCTGGTGTTAATTGTCTACCATTTGTCGCTCACCACGTTCTGAGCGGCACTAGGTTTACGATCAGGACAAGAACCGACAAGGTGTCCCACCGTTTTGCAAATTGAGCAGAAATCTGGCAGGTTCTCGTAGCCTAATGAAATATAACCGCAATACCCCTCTCGTTCAATCATGACCGTTTCATGTAGGGTATGTTCAAGGTTTAACTCAACAAGCACACAAACAAAGTGGCCGACAGAGCCATTAAGAGAGCGCTCATCAATCTGCAAAGGCGTACCAACTACCCTAACAATATTCAAAATAAAAGAGCCTTCCCAGTATATTTATGAGTTTATGATTTCATTCGTTTGAACTATGAATTTCTCCATTAGGTATGTTCATGTTTGGTCTTAGTTTATGTTATTATATTTATTGATGATTATATGGTAAAATTCATAATTTTAGTGTCTAGATAAGTTTAGAACCATCAATTGGCATTATTGGGTGTTTAATTTAAAATTGGGATTTACAATCCTAACTTGTAGATTAAGTGCTTATTTAAACGTCAATTGATCATGGAGACGAGTCTAGAGACCTAGACCCTCGCTTTATTAATATTTTCAAAGTCTTTGATTTCATTTCTTGTGATTTGAATTCTCTTCCCAACTTTTAAAAACCAAAAACTCAAAAGTTGATCGTGTGTTTAGATTATCATTTTCTTTAATTTCTTATTCATGAATCAAACACAAAAATCACCTCTGATTAGTCTTACTCACGAGATTCAACTTGAGCCACCTCACCGCACTACGATTAACCAATTCTCTTGTGACGAGCCTTAAACATTTGTAAAAATGCAGTGTGTTTGAGATCACTTCAAGATTTCGCTGTTGCTGGGGAAGGCTAAAGGTCATGATTTTTGTGTTTGCTCTTCGTGCCTTTAGTTCGTGATTTTTTATTTTGTTATTGTATCTTGTTCATGTTTGTTTGTTTTTTGTTCATTTTTCATATTTTTTGCTGGTGAATTTAATCTCGTTCGTTGAGTGTTGTGTGTCCAAGGTACATCGACGACCTCAACCACATCTTTTGAGATTAGAGATTCAAAAAAAAAAAAAAGATAAACACCTATCGGCCTCTTGATGCTGGTGTTCAAGCTCTGTGACTTGTTATCCCACTTAGCCAGAGATGCGACTTACGATATTGAGGATTTCCAATGTGAACTACTCCCGTTGTTCCACGGGCTTCCGAGCGAGGATCTACTTGCCTTTTTCGTGAGTATAACACCATCACTCATTCATTTCCTCTCAAGGGCCTCACCATGGATCAAGTCATGATGTGACTCTTCTTGTTTTTATTGCAAGGTCGGGCACTTACATGGCTTAATAATGCAAAGCCCAACTCCATGCTATCTTAGATAGCGATGTATAATCGTTTCATGGAGGATTTCTATCATCCTCCACCCGCCTCTCGCTCCTCTTCATCGAGTTATAATTCATACACTCCACCCATGTCTAATTCCTATTCGTCGAGGTACGAACTCTACGCTCCACCCATCTCGAAGCCCTACAATCCGAGTTCTTCCCATGCCCCGCCTCATAATTCTTACAATCATACTCCATATGATCCATTTGTTTCCCCTTCTTATTCGAGCTATGATTCGTATTCTCCACCGAATCTTGATTCCTATTCTCTGAGGTACGAATCTTATGCTCCACCCTCCTCACCATATTATAATATGAGCTATAATTATTTTTCTCTATCCACTTGACACTTTTATGCTCCGAGTTTCAAGTCTCAAACCCCATTTTTTTATAACCCTACCCAAGATCATCACCATTCCACATCCCCTTCACTCAAATATATTAAATAGGCTAGTAATGAGGAATTTCCCTGGGTTGAGTGTGACAGTAGCTCGATTGCTACTTTTGTGAATGTGAGTAAGGAGGCGAAGGTTGAGGGTGAGGATATGGATGTGCGCATCACACCCCTTATTAGAGTTGGAAAGTTTTTGGGTGATAGTGTGGGGGTGATGCCAATGGATGTTCCAGTGGTGAGCGATGATTTGTTGGCTCTTATTGATAATGAGAGTGAATTGGTGGGCCCCGTGGTTTTAGAAGAGCATGAGTATTCCCCTTCGCCATTCGATGAATATGTATAGGTAGATGAGTGCAAAGAGGTATTACCCTTGGAGATCCCAGAGGGTGTTGAGAATTCGAGTTTACTTGCTCTCTATGAGGATAGTGGAGTTATGGTGCTGATTTTGGAAAAGGTTGAGATTGTTGAGCCCCTTTTAAAAACCATCGATGCTTTGTTGATTCTTGAGAGTGGGGTGGTTAAAGAGGTAGTCAAGGATGACTCCGATGTAGTGGAATCAATCACGATTTTCGAGCGACCTGATGATGACTTCTTTTACCCAACAAATATTTTTGTCCTTCCTGCAGCCAAGCATTTTGGTTTCATCACTCAATGTATTGAACTCTTTGTAGTGATCGATTACTCATATTTATAGCCTTTGAAGCAAGTTATATCTCTTAATTCCACCATCTTTGCACTTGCTTGCCTTGCCCTCCTTCGTAGCCTACTTCTTATTTTGGAATACACGAAGGTGTGGCATGATCGTCATCTTTTTGGATCCCGAATGACATCGCTCGTATTGGTCGTCGAGCTAAGTGCTCCTTGGGAGGCAACCCAAGTTTTTACTTGATCTCTTATGTTATGTTTTAATTTGTGTGCATTTGTAGTTTTTGTGATCTTGTTTTTGTGGTTTGTGTTCTCTTTTCACTTTGAGTTTTGTAGGTTCTTAATTGAGGCCCCGGATTTTGGATGACACAAGTGGACTCGCTCAATTCGACTACCTTTGGCAATGGTTGAAGATGTATTAGTGCAAGTTGGAGAGATAGTACTCCCGGTTGATTTTGTGATTTTAGACGTTGGCGAAGTGCTAAGTGCGAGCACGGAGCATACTATTTTATTGGGACGCCCGTTTATGTCTACCTCCCATACTTTGATCGATGTTCACAAAGGGAGAATGACAGTGACCGTTTTGGGCAAAACAGTGACGTTTTCTCTAAAGGATATTCAAAACACTCCCTCCCCTGGCGTACAAGATGATTGTACATTCTTTGACCCCGTTACATCATGCGTCCACGAGTTAACAGGAATCGCAACTTTGAACAAATTAAGCGACGGGGACGACGCCGGATTTTCTATCAAAGGAGGGGATACACTAGTCGATTCAAGCAAGGAGTACGATGAGTTTGATGATGAGATGCACTTAAGTGGGGAGGATTTGATCGAATTGCTAGGTATTGACATAAGCGATATTATTAAAGAATTTCAAGATGACTTAGATGAGGAGTTTAAACCACCAATAAATCACTCAAGGTATGATTTCCTCGACCCTAACAAAATTTTTGAACGTGCAAAGAACAAGGGCGAGGTATATATTAACGATTAGTCGAGGAATAAGAAGAAATCAAAAGAGGTTCGCACCAAGGAAGTCAAAAACTTGCAGTATGAGGTTGGGGAATTAGTACTATATAATTATGAACGTAAGTTTGACCCAGTTGATTTTGAAGCTGCATGGAGTCGGCCATTCTTGATTAAGGAGATGGACGAGTATGGAGTAGCCACGTTGTATGATGAGGTCGAAAAATCATCCTTTAAAGTTCACAAACATAGACTGAAACCTTATCACGATGGAGGAAAGGAAAATCGAGATCGCAAGTTGGTGGAGTTCGGAGACCCACCGTACAGTTGGAATTAAACGAACAATATAGCGTCGAGCAAGCGACGTTAAAATTTGCGCTTCTCGGGAGGCAACCCAAGCTTTATGTATCCTTTTATATTTTATTTTTAGTATTTTTAATGTTTATTTTGGTTTTTATCCTTTTAGAATAGATGGAAGAACTTGAACGAGGAGAATTGATAAATCAAGCGAAGGAAGAATTGACCCAGAATTCCGCCCGCGTCGACGCCGAGACTGCTCGCGTTGGTCGACGCGGCGTCGACGCACCTCTCGAGAAATCACTCTCTGTAGCATCGATTGGGCTCGCGTCGGTCGACGCAACATCGATGCGAACCCGTACCCGGCCCAGAATGCGTCTAAAACTGGATTTTGACCCACCGACCCGACCCATTTTCGAATAACCCGCGGCCAAAAATTGCTCACCCTTATAAAAATCGTCCAAACCCTTCTTTTTCCCTTTTCTTCACCTTTCAAATTCAACTTTTCAATCTATCTTGCTTTCTATCTTTCAATTTCTTTCTTCTTTCAAATTCTTGCAATTCCTCACCAAACCACACGACCCAATTAACCAAAAATTCCCGGAATTCCACCTCCACAATTCTATTCAAGCAAAACCTCCAAAAACGAGCCACATGGTTTGGGGCAACTCTCGGGTGAATTGATCGTTTTCAAGGATAACCACCGAGGTACTTTGCTTAATTCTCTCTTGGGACTATTATAATTGTTTTTGGTTGTGTTTGGAAAGTTTTTGGTGCAAGAATTACTCAAGTTGTTAGTTGGTTGAATGACTCGCACGTATTTGTCACGATTTTTGTATATTTTGAGTCATGTTTGAGTCTTTTTACCCTCTTCTTAGGTTAAGAATAAGCTATTTTTCATGCTTTTTTGCATTCTTTTGCCTTTTGCTTAACTTTTCGACTTTCCATCCAATAAATGGTCATTTTGGACCATTTTTCTTATTTTTCTCTTACAGCTGAGTCACTTGGCACAACCGAGAGATGAGGACAAAGGATTCAATGCCCAAAATAGCCAAAAGAACACTGGTCCGATTGGATGTCTTGAATCTCCGATCGGACAGACTAGTGAAGCATACACCGGCCGGACGAACTAACACACCGATCGAACCCACGGGCAGGCACTTCCGTCCGATCGGACAAGACCTGCGTCCGATCGGACAAGTACGTTACGCATGCAGATTTCTAGAAATTTTCAGTTATGAAACGGCCATAGCTATTTAAAAACTACAGAAGAGGTTAGGGTTGGGATTCCCATTCGGTCCGAGAGGCTGGAGATAGGTTAGAGAGGCCACCAATACCCAAAGGTTGAGAGATTTGACACATCTCTCATACCTCTAGTATAAATTCGTGCAACGCCGTATCAAGGTTCGGTTCGCAACAGCTTCCGCTCGTGGCTAGAGTTCTGGGGTCGTGACAATCCTTGGGGTTGTACGTAGCTTTCGGAGTGCTTTCGTTCATTCTCTTCACTCGTTGAAAGTAGTTCAACGATTAGTAATTTCTAAACTCATAGTCTTGATGTTTTTGAAATAGTTCGGTTTGGAATTTGATATGAACAGTAGTTGGTATGATAGATAATGATTTGTTAGTAGATTGTTAAAGTTGGTGATTTGGATTCATACCATTGCATTTTTGGATTATTGTTATTGGATGAACTATTGCTTTTGGTTTGACAATGAACTTGTGAAATGTTTAGTTACATATGTTGGAACATATAGTATCTAAATCTTGTTTGGTATTTGAAATGATTTCATATGCTGCTTGGTGATAGAATTGTTAGTGATTTTTGGTTGTTAGAGATATTCGATTGATAGTCGTAATCGTCATTTACAATTGTTAGAATGATATCTAGTAGTTTGCATTAGAATTACAATAGTTGCTTTTTTTATAACTTGTTGAGAGGTTGACACCCTCGAGACAAGAAATATTCGTTTTTGTTAAGTTATTGAGATTGAAACATTTACAAAACCCCATGTGTTTGTGTGTTTTTAGATATAATTGTGATATTAGAATAATAAGCATCATTAAATCCGATTCTCATTCCTCGAGAGATCGACATAAGTTAACTTACTAGTCTATAAGTGACCCCATTCTCTTGCGGGCGAACTCAAACTCCTTCTCAAAATGTAGACACGTATCGGTTGACCGGTAATTATTTTGAAAGGAACCGAAAAGTTCGACTCAAACGGCTTACCTCGCATTTCAATACTCGAGGAGCGGTTCGAGGCGGCGTATCCCCAGCCTAGCATGGATGTCGATGAGAACCCCGACGACGATGGCTCCCGCGAGTTCTAAAATCTTTTATTTTTACTTTTATGCGTTTTAATAAAAAAAATTCAAAAACATTGTTATTTTGCTTGTTTTTGTTTCCTTTTTTTAGGACATGTCTTATCAAGAACGTTGAAGCAACGTCCAATTGCGCAAATCAACGAGTAGCGGCTCGACCTTCACTATTTTCAGGGATGTTTTCTTTTCCTTCCTCTTTTTGATTTTGATGTATTTGTGGCATTCAGAAGATTGCCGGGATTTTTAGGGAGGGGGTTGGTCGAGTATGATTTTTATTTTTTATTTGTGTAATTTTTAATATTTGGCCTGTAATAATTAATACTTAGACGTGATTAATTGCTATTTCTGCGTGATATTGTGTTTGTATGGCTTGCCTGTCAAAGTTAACTGAGTATGACTTGATGTTCTTGTCTTTGAGCGTGTATAAGTGCATAAAATTTTCATAATTTATTATTTATATATTTTAAAATGGTACTTGGACGCAAACGATTTCGCAAAACCTTAAATGCAGCGTCAATTCAAAACTTTTTCATGCGAAAAGCCAGTGAGTAGCCTGAGTGATTATCATCTTTGCATGTGCTTAAATAAGTTTCAGTCTTGATATATCTTTGGTACCGCTGTGTGTAGTTGACTTTGAAAATGAGGTTAAGGTACAGAAAAAAAAACCTATTCCGACCATATCCATAAATTTAGCCACTATAAATTCCGAATGAGCCAATCATAACCAAATAATCGCCATGAGTGATTTTTGAGTGGACCCCTACAAACCTATTAAAAGCATGGGGTAGGAGTTCGTTATTTTTTTTATTGGTTAGTAGAGTTTTGGAATTCTTATTAGGAATTTATGATTTTATGAACTTTTGTGATAAAATACCACCATCCGAAAAAAGAAAAAAAATAAAGACCCCATAAAAAGAATAAAAGGGGGCACAAAAAAAAAAAGAAGAAGAAAACGAAGGATGGTGAGTCTAGTTGAATCGTGTTATGTAATTGCCTACGCACTTATAAAGGCTTGTGTTTTATTATTTTTTTTCTTATGAAGCCTAATGTTTAAAAGGCGAAGAGTTGTGTTTGTAAAAGAAGCACATTATACACCTCAATTGTGTTTAAGTGGTTTGCGTCAAGTCGGTTTTACGGTTTGCGAGTTGAGAAATAGCTTAAGTATAAAGGCTACGTTATTAGTGTCAAGTGAGGTTTTTATTTTTGAACGAGGTGAAGCAAATTGCTTCGTGATTATATTAGGTTGAGTGAGTTATTTAGCCACACGACTTATATATTCCACACCCGTCCAAAGAGCCTTACATTACAACACGGAAAGTCCTTCTCTGATTCTTAGTTTTGACAACACACTTAATTTGCGATTGAAGAGATTGATTTTCCGTGCTTATTTACTGTGCATGTATTTGTATGATTTGAGTGAAAACACATCATATGCAGCGTTGCCTTAGTGCTTTTGAGCGAACCCCTTATATATTTCCCTTTTGAGAGGATGCATGACTTGATTTTGAAGTGACAATGTAATAAAGGTAGAGTGTTTAGCGTTGCGTGACTTGTACCTATATTTTCAAAATTAATTATGTACCACGACACGAATCCTTGCATGAATTTATTTTCATTCTAGTTATAATTTGAATCTATCGTTTGTTCGAGGATGAACAAACCAATTGAGCGTGGGGTAGTTGATTAGCGTAGATTTGTCCTTATTTTTATTAGCTTTTTAGTTCATTTTTCTATTTGTTTTTGGTATAAGCTGGATGATTTAAGCCCAGTTTCGTATTTTTATACTTTCAGCTTATTTTACCATATTTTGATCGTAATTGATGCAATTAGGTGACATTTCGCTGTTTTTCACCTTACAGCTAAGTAACCGGAAGAATTCAGCGCGTAAATAGACGAAGTTCGATGTTCAAGAGTGGAGAACGAGCTTTCCGGTGAAAGAGTAGCAGAAAAATCAAGAAAATGAGAATAACTCTCTGTAGCATCGGTCGACGCAAGCATCGACGCTCCGTCGACGCGAGGCCCTGATCCGCGACGATCGAAGCTAGGACGACTCAAGGCTGCAGCAACTCTCTGAAGTGTCGATCCAAGACTTCGTCAGTTGACACACCCGCCCAGTCGACGTGAGCACCGAGGCAGCGTCGACGCCAAGAGCCAGCACACGTAGGTTGATTCAACGTCGACGTGGCTGCCAGAAATGCGTTTTTAGGGTTTCTTATGCGCCAAGACTTGCTATATCTATAAATACCCTTCATATTTCGGATTTTAAAGAGATATACGACTACCTAAGGGCAGAGACGACTTCCTAGGGTTAAGAGGCTCAGAAACAACGCATTTACACACTCGTTACGAAGTTGGAGTTCGAGATTGAAGATTCAACTCCAGAATAGCTGGAGATTTTTACTGCTTTCACTAGTTACAATAAGAATCCTAAACTTTTAGTTAATTTCGTAGTTAATTTCCTAGTTAATTTCGTAGTCAATTTCTTAGTTAATTCTAGAACTATTTTAATTAGTTTAATTATTTCATGCTTGGATATTGGATTCATCTAGTTTATTTATGCGATTTGCTAGTTAGATTCATTAATCATCGCTGCGATTCATTGCTAGTTAGATTATAGTTGATAATCTAGTTCTAGATAATTAGTTTAATTAGTTTTAGTTTTACTATAGCCTTAGTTCTTAACGATTAATTCAAGTTCTTCAAAAAAAGAAAACAAACAAATTGTATGTACTATATTTTTAATTGCAAATTGACAAAAACGTCCAAAAGACCGAACAGTTGTCCTCGAGAGAATCGACTCGAGTCAAGCTCACCACCCTACAAGTTCCTCGTACTTTTGCGAGCAAACTTATGTGTTTCAAGTAAATGTTTTAAAAGGGTGTGCACAAAAGTTTGGATCAAAGTTCCAATTAGGAACAAGTCTCGGAGTTGATGAAACACTCATTTATGTTATTTGTTTGTATTGTACATATGTGTTCACTAAGTAAATTACATATTGGGTACTCAAAACAAAAGAAAAAAAAAAGAAAAATGATGAAAAAATTGAAAAGAAATATCAAAAAGAAGAATAATACAAGGATTTGTATAAAAAATACTTGTACTAGTGATGTGAACGTAATAAATCGTGCAACCCTTATGCATGTATTTTTGTTTGTACTTTGTATAAATTTATGTAAAGATATGTATAGATGATGGCGCTAGTAGAATGTCGATATAGTGATTTTAAACTTGGATAGAACTTGGTCGGTGCATGGACGAGAGACTTGCATGAAGGGAAACTCATCGTACTAGTTGTCCGGATTAGTGTTCAACTCTCATATCTCAAACTTTCGTTGACATTCTTTGTTTTAGGATTCAAGTGACAAAATGTATTATTTCTCAATTCATATGTGTCCATTAGTCTTAGGTCCATCCGGGGGTTCGATTTTCCTTGTCTATTTCTAGGCTCAGTTTAACTTAAGGACAAGCAAAAAGTTATGTATGGGGGAGTTGATTCTTACATATTTGTGTGTGTTTGTTTTGAATATTTTTGTGTCTTATTTTGTGTGCTTTAGTCGAGTTTGAGTCATATTTTGTACCATTTTTCTTTGTTTTGAATTTTCATAGCGTTTGTCGTCTTTTGAGTATTTTTTGTATTTTTCTCTTACTTTTCATATATTTTTATGCTATTTTTCTTTCTTGGTTTTAGGGTAATCGAGCGAGACTAAGAGCACTCATGAGGATCATAACTAGCTCGATTTGACGAAAACATGATCCAAACTCGTGAAACACAGCCATCGATCGACGCACCATCGATGCCCGATTGACGTGCCATCGATGCGCCATTGACATGACCTTTTTCTCAGCAGCGATTGAAGGCCATTTACGGCCATTTTTGGGATAAATTGCCATTTTGACCCCACTTTCCCATATTTAAACCCAAACCCACCTGAATCTTGTGTAGGTTATTGAACCCCTAGGGTTTGGATGCCTGAGCTCTCCTTATCCTCATGTTTTTATCATTTTGCACCTTCAATCCTAAAATCCTTAATTATCTTAGTTAGTAGAGCTTCAATGTAGTAGTTAGTTATCTTAATTAGTGTGTGGAGAAGTTCAGTTTAATGTAGTGTGGTGAAGTAGTTGCTCTTTTGATTTCAGGAACTGGAGAACTTTGGTGTGGGTAATTTGTAATTGTTGTTCTCTTGCCTTTTCTTATTAATTTCTATGAATGTTTTGAGATTTACTTTCTCATGTAGGGTTTGTATTTTGAATGTTAAGATTTTCTTGTTTTGCTAATGAACTTGAGTTTTCCTCCATTGTTGTCTTATTTATTGTTTTCAAGCTTTTTTCCTCTTTGGGCATAGTGTTGAAAGTTGGTGGGTTCGACCAAAATAGTCACTTCTTGCACTTGTGATTGTAGTCTAGGTTTTTTGATTAAAATGTATTTAAGCATTGTAGTCTCCTGGACTTTCTAGTTGTACTTTGAACACTCTTTTCCCTTCTACCTTTGTTTTATTTTATTTAAGTTTGATTTATGAGTTTATGATTTCATTATCTTGAGTTATGAATTTCTCCATTAATTATGTTCACTCTTGGTCTTAGTTTATGTTATTGTATTTTTTGATGGTTGTAGGGTAAAATTCATGGATCTAGTGCCTAGATGAGTTTAGAACCATCAATTAGGATTGTTGGGTGTTTAATTTACAATTTGGGATTGACAAACCTAACTTGTAGATTAAGTGTTCGATTAAATGCCAATTGATCGTGGAGACGATTCTAGAGCCCTAGACCCTTGCTTTATTAATCTTTTCAAAGTCTTCGATTTCTTCTCGTGATTTAAATTCTCTTCTTAGCTTTTAAAAGCCCAAAAATCAAAAATTGATCGTGTGTTTAGATTAGCATTTTATTTAATTTCTTAGTCGTGAATCAAACATAAAAACCACCTCCGATTAGTCTTCCTCGTGAGATTCTATATGAGTCACCTCACCACACTACGATCAACCTCGTTCTCTTGCGGATAATCCTTAAATGTTTGTAAAAATGTAGTGTGTTTGAGATTATTTCACTTTTATTAAATGATTGTCTTTATTTGCTTTCTTTTAAATCATATTTTAAAATGCTTTTGATTTTAAATTCTCATTGTAGTTGTTAGGTTTCAAAAACTGAAATGTGTTCGAGTATTTTTTCTTATTTTCTCATTTGTGTTACAAACACAAGAACCACTTCCGACTATTTTAAATATGATTGAGTGTTTAGACTAGATTTTCTTTTCTATTCTCTGTTTCGTGTTATGAACATAAAAATCACTTTCGATTAGTCTTCCTTGAGTAGTACGACTTGAGTTACCTCACTACACTACACTCGGTCTATTCTCCTGCGGGTGAATCTTAAAATATTTAAAAAAAAATAGTGCATCTGAGATCAAATCACTAATCCAGTTATATTTCATTTCAAAATATAGTAATGGTTTTGTATTTCTCATTCATCACGCTTTGCACTCATATTCATCTCACAATATTGTTATATTCATTACACGGTACTGTGATACCCATCACACAAATCCAATAATATTTGATTACAAGATAAGATAGATATTATATTTTTCATTCATCACACTTTGCATGCATATTCATCTCACAATATTGTCATATTCATTATATTGTAATGTGATACCATAAAAATCTAATTATATTTCATTTCAAATAATATGACAGACATTATATTTCTCATTCATCACACAGTGCACACATATTCATCTCACAGTATTGTCATATTCATCAAACAGTATGGCGATATTCATCACACTAATCCTTTTATATCAACACATTATTATTTCTCATTCATCACTTCACAGTGTAGTCATACTCATCAGATTTGTATTCACACACACAAAATATATATTTTTGTATACTTAAAATTATAAACTCCTATTCGTCACACACTGCAATCATATTCATGTTCTTCTATTGTTTTATTTCATTTACAGATTGTCCTAGAGTAGAAAGAACCAATCAAGAATGATGATAAGCCTTCAAAGATGAAATAAAAGAATTGAATTATCAACTCCAAACTTTGTTTGTGCCTCCTAACACTGTATCTTAGCTTAAATGCATAATCATTATACAACTCATAAGATTTATCAGCAGAATTTAAAATAATACTCACCAAATCATCATCACAGATACTGACAACCTTCTCAACTATAATAATAGCAGGAACAATATAACTTACTACCAAAAATACCATATTCATCACACAGTGCACTCATATTCATTGCATAGAACTATCATTTTCATCACATGTTTATATTTCTTTGAGATTTTTTCTTTTTGTGAACAAATTTATGATGAATATCATTGTATTTTGTGATGAATACGACAGTATTGTGCAACTAATATTACTGTACTATGCAATGTATATGAAATAATAATGTATTTTGAAATGCAATTTAGTTGGATTGATACGTGGCCCCTGCATTTTTCAGGCCGAAGGGCATCACGGCATAACAATACGTCCCTTTCGAAGTTATAAAGCTAACCTTCTTCCAATCCTCTTTAGCTAGTCTGATTTGATGATACCCTTGGGAGGCATCCATCATGCTCAGGAGCTCACATCCAGAGGTAGAATCGACGAGCTGATCAATTCTCGGCAAGGGGTAGTGGTCTTTCGGGCAAGCACGATTAAGGTCTCGGAAGTCAATACACATGAGACAGTCCTCCTGGGTCTTGGGGACCAGGACAGCATTGGAAAGCCATTCAGGAAACTGTATCTCTTGGATATGCTTGGTGATTAGCATGTAATTGTCTTGATTTTAGTTTGTATTTTAATTGCTTTTTCTTATTATTTTTTGTATAAGTTGGATAGATTTAGCTTAATTTCATATATTTAGACTTCCAACTTATTTTACCACTTTTTGATCTAGATTGATGCAAATAAGTGATTATTTGTGAATTTTCACTTTATAGCTAAGTTACTGGAAGAGTTCAGCATGTTAAAGATGAATGATGATGATCGAGATTCAAAGATCGAGCTTTCCGGTGAAGAAGTAGCAAGAATTGAAGCTGACAGACTTTTTAGAAGGGTTTTTCTGCTGGAACCGATGTCGATTGAAAGCTAACGGTTACAATTAGCAGTTGCTCCAACCGTTAGCTGCTACCGCTAACCTTAACGGTTACTGAGAACTGATGTTAACGGTTAGAATGCTGAGTTCAGAGCTAACGGTCACTTTCCAGAACGGTTTCATTACAACCGATGTCGTCGTCCAGAAATGCAAAAAAAATATACACCTAACGGTTGCTGCTAACGGTTGCACCAACCGTTAGCAACCAACTGTTAGCTGGCCCAGAAAGCCCAGAAACAGACTTTTTGGCCCAGTTTGCGGAAAAAATTCTATAAATACCTTCCTTAATCCGAATTTCGAAGAGAGAGGTCTGTGTGTGCGTGTGCTAACCCTAAAACGGAGTAAATCTAGGGTTTTGGAGACGGAAAACAACAACAAGACGCGACGATCAAGGAGCAACCAAGAATCGACGACGGCGAGTTCTCGAGCCCGTTCGACGCCGTTCATCCATTTTCGTCCGTTTCACAGCGTTTCTCTTCGGAATAGCCGAAGAACATTCAGTTTCCAGTAGCTATAGCAAGTAATCTAAGCCTCTTAATTAGTTTCCTTAGTTTCGATAATTAGTTTTCAAGTTCGAATAATAGTTAGTTTACGTTCGTATTTCGTTTGAATCCGTTGAACGTATTTAATTTATTAGTTTCAGTTTATATTCCGTAATTCATGTTTTATATTGGATGTGTGCTATTCTGTTGGCTTGAGTTTAGTTTATGCATGCAGGTTCATAGTTTGTTAGTTCGGAATTGTTAAAGGTTACAGCTAAAGGTTACTCCAACCTTTAACAGTAACCGTTAGCATTTAGTTTAGTTCAGAATTGTTAAAGGTTACAGCTAAAGGTTACTCCAACCTTTAACAGCAACCTTTAGCGGTTCACAGTTTATTTCAGATTTGTTAAAGGTTACAGCTAAAGGTTACTCCAACCTTTAACAGCAACCTTTAGCGGTTCACAGTTTATTTCAGATTTGTTAAAGTTTACAGCTAAAGGTTACTCCAACAACCTTTAGCAGCAACAGCAACCCTTAGCAGTAACCTTTAGCGTTAGTGGTTACAATAGTTAGTAGTTTATTATTTGTATGGTTAGTTTAAATTGCTGAATCTGAATTTCTTTTAGTTATTAAATTAGTTTAATTTATTAATTAGTTTAGAATAATTAGTTAATGCTTTTTAATTTCTTACTTGATAATTTTCAAAAAAACAAAATTTATACAAGTTCTCGTGTTAAACATTGTGATTAAACAAACATTAAAAATTCCGAACGTCAGTCCTTGAGAGATGACTCGAGTTAAGCTTGCCAACCTACACGCGATCCCGTTATTTTTCGGGCGAGCTACTAAATTTCTGACAATCATTTATAAAGTAGGCCCACACAAAAGCTCGAATCACTTGGCCTTCAACAGCTTATCCACTTCAGCCTCGATGACGGCTTCCTTCCCAGGCCCAAAATTACGCTTCTTCTGCTTAACCGGTTTTGCATCCGGGCTGATATTGAGACGATGCTCTGCCATCCAGACCAAGTCTTTCGGAGACCAGGCAAACACATCATAACTATCTCTCAATAGCGCAACCAGGTCTGTCAAAACTTCCGGACTGAGAGTCGTTCCTACGCGAAGGACCCGGCTCTCATCCCCTGGGATTATCTCAACCATCATCAGGCCTTCCTCCCTACTAGCCAGATCTGCCTTTGGTGGTTCCACCCTAGCTCTTTTGCTTTGCCTCTCTTCCTCAGAATTCCTCTGGATGCACTCAATATACGTCTGTCGTGCAGCGTATTGGTCGCCTCTGACCTCTCCCGTTCCATCTTCCGCCGGGAACTTCATCTTCATGTGGAATACCGAAATGACGGCCTGGAATTGGCTTACAGACGGTCGACCGAGCATCACATTATATGAAGACGGGGCATCTACCACCAGGAAACGCACCGTCCTGGTTACCCTGTATGGTTCCTCTCCCAATGTCACAAGGAGCCTTACCGCACCCAAGGGTTTCAGGGCTCCCCCGGCAAACCCCACCAGAGTAGTTGTCACCTCTTCCAAATCGACATCCAGTTTCAATTTTCGGAAGCAATCATAAAATAAAATGTCAGCGGAACTCCCGGTAACCACAAAAACTCTCCGCACATTGTAGTTAGCGATTGTGGCCGTTATAACTAAAGCATCTATGTGTGGAGCCAGGATGCCATCACAATCCTCAGAACCAAAGCAAATATTTGGTGTAGACCTTAACTTCCCCACCTCTCGAGACGCCCTGACCAGGTCCCTGGCAGCTCGGACATAATTATGCTGGGTTCTCTTAGAGTGATCATCTAGCTCTCCACCTGTAATCATTTGTATTTCACCGTGGATGACCTGAGCTTGATCAGGTCTTTTTGATCCAGTTCGCACCCTATCTTGACCTCCTTTACCCTGATGAGACCTGTCATAACTCTTGTTGCCAGATCTGGCTTCATCCCTTCTCATACGGACGTACTCCTTCAGGTGTCCTGCCTGAACCATCCTTTCTAATTCATCCTTCAAGTGTGTACATTCGTCAGTGTTATGCCCATATTCATTATGGAAGCGACAGAAGTGATCCGACCTCTCTCTTCTCGGCTTCTGTGAGTAAGTCTTGGGCCATTTGAGCTCTGGATGTCGCTCTATCGCTTGCAGTATCTCTCCCTGAGGTATCGCCAGGGGAGTATACTTGTCAAAGCGTGGTCTCCCCCCTGCCAGATCTGGCTTTGGCTTTTTCACAGCCCCCCTTTCTTCACGATCGTATCTTTCTCTCTTCTTTTCTCCCTCATCCTTAACCTTTAGGGCCTCTTCTAGGTGAATGTATTTCTCAGCTCGTTCCAGGAGCTCCCAAAATTTCAGGGCTGGTTTGACAACCAACGACTGGAAAAATTCACCCCTTCTCAAACCCTGCGTCAGAGCGTTCACCAATAGCTCCTCCGACGCAGAAGGTACCTCCAACTTAGCATTAGTGAAGCGATTAATATAGGCGCGTAGACTCTCACCTTCTTTCTGCTTGACGCTAAATAGTTCTAGAGGCATTTTCTGATATTTCCTGCAGCTTGTAAATTGGTGTAGGAAGGCCGAGATGAACTCATACAAGTTACTAATAGAGCGCGGCAGCAACTGGCTAAACCAGAGTTGTGCCGATTTGGTAAAAGTCATCGGGAAGACCCGGCACATAACAGCGTCCGAAAATTTATGCAGGGCTGCCACAATCTCAAATTGACTCAACTGATCCCAGGGATCAGTGGTCCCATTATACTCGAAACCCAGAGACCTATAAGAGGTCGGAACATCATCGCGCATAACTTCTTCAGTAAACGGCGTGCCCCTTCTCGTCGGAACCACGCCGCCACTCGCCATTTTCTTCTTAAAATCTCTCACTTCTTTCTGCAGACTTTGCATCTGCTCAGCCAGGCCAGGGTTAGCCTGGCTTGAGATTTCGCCATCAGATGTGTCAAAGTGCTCCTCTCTATCATGGAAGTGAGCCCGATCTGTACGTCGAGCGTGTAGCGTCTCCGTCTCTGCCACTGGAACAGTTCTCACCAGCGGCGTATTGGTCGGTGGTGTTGCCATTTTTGCAAATTTTCTCTCGACCGCTGCCTCCACGGCTTTACCGATCAGCTCCGACAACTGTGTGAGGAGCGATTCGTTGAGAGAACCACCCATAGCTGTCGCAGGTCCGCCTGGAGGCAGTGTTGTGGAGCTCGGTGGAGCTGTCGTGGCTGGCTCCGCCTCTGTTGACGACGGCCCTACCGTCTGCTGCGCATACCCACGCGTGGCGGAGCTCTGAGTACCGCCTAACTCTCCTACCAAACTTCGCCTCAACCCGTCTGAAGCCATACTCACGCCTTAGCTTTGACTCAGATTTCCCACAGACGGTGCCAATTTGTTCCAGCCCAAAATGTGAACAACCCCAGAAGCACGCCTGGAACCAGAAAGACCTCCCAGAACTGCACAACAGACACAAGGTTAGAAAGGGCCACCGGTGGTTTTCCGGTGGAAACCTCTCCGATGCTTAAGTCGGTAAGCGTTTGAGGTGTATTTCCAGAAAAGTACGAAATGAATGTTCAAGGGGAAAGACATACCTTTCTCAGCCTCAAGGCTGAAATATTTATAGTTTCTCTTAGTGGGGGGACCCCATCTGGGATTCTGGGGGCACGTGCCACAAATCATGGGCCGTTCGGGGAACAGATACTGAACAAGTGGTCCCACTTGTTTCTCTCTAGATGAACAGGGAGTTGGGTCTGTCCGAGACCGGCTCTTCCCCTATCGTTCTCAGAATTTCTCTACCAAAAGGGCTCTTTCACGGGTAAATCGGCCCGGTCCTACCCTCCTTATCTGTCCCCAGCCTTAGCTCTTTTCTAAGTCAGGTCGGGCTGAGATATTCATAGCCTTCTCAGTGGGGACCCCTCTCCGGGATCTCGGAGATGAGGACCGCAAATCCGGGATCACTCAAGTAACAAACTCTGACAGGTGGTCCCCTACTCATCCTTCTACGGTAACAAGTAATCAGGTCCATCCAAGGCCTGCTCTTTCCTGCGAGAGGTTCAATCAGACTTCTCTACTGGTAAGCCAGTCTATTCTCATCATTCCTCGTTATCTAATCCAGGTCTACCTCAATCTGGGTCTTACTAATACTGCCCAATCAGACGCAGAAGGTAAACTAAGAATCGAAAAGCTAATTTAAAGCTGCTAAAGGTTGCAGTCACTGACCGCTAACGGTTACTTCTAAAGGTTGCCCCAACAGTTAACACCAACGGTTAACAACAACAGTTAACAGCAACGGTTAACACTAACTGTTCACCAGAAACCAACATAAACAGCATGCATAAACTACTCTCAACCCAACAGAACATGAAACTTCTAACAAGGAACATATAAAACTGGAAATAAACTAAGATTTAATAACTAAATTCGTCCAGCAAATCCAAACGAAAACAAGCAATACGAATATGAACCAACAGAATTCGGAAACTTAAAACTAATATTTAAAACTAAGAAAGCATAAATGGAAGTTCAAAGTATCGTTTAAACTACTGGAAATTAAACTATCTTCGGCTATTCCGAAGAGTGAACGCAGCAAACCGAACGTTAGATGATGAACGACGTCGAAAGGCTTCAAGAACTCTTCGTCGTCGATCCTTGGTTGCTCCGTGATCTCTGCTTTTTTCCGTCTCCAAACCCCTAGGATTGCTCTGTATATTTAGGGTTAGCACCGCACACTGACATTCGTCCTCAGAATTCGGAGTTATGGAGGTATTTATAGCCATTTCCGAGACTTGGGCCGCAAGCCTGTCTGCTGCTCCTGGGCCCCGCTAACGGTTGCTTGCTAACGGTTGGTGCAACCGTTAGCAGCAACCGTTAACTTCTTCATCTGCCCTTCGGGCCTGTCACTAACGGTTGTGGCTAATGGTTGGTGCAACCGTTAAGGATTGAGGTTAACGGTTGGTACAACCTTTAAGGGCAACCTTTAACTTTCAAGAACTTGCTACTTTTCGCCGGAAAGCTCGATCTTCATCTCTCGAATATCGTAATTTATCTTTAATGCACTGAGCTTCCCAGTTACATAGCTGTAAAGTGAAAAGTATCAAATAATCACTTATTTTGCATCAGTTAGACCAAAACACGGCAAAATAAGTTAGGAATCAAAATATAAGAAATTAAGCCTAAATTACCCAACTTATACCAAAAACACTAGTAAAAAGGAACTAAAACACTACTGAAAATAACCACAAATGCATGTTAATCAGTGATTAGAGTGTTTAGATTTTAATTCCGTAATCGTTCGATCAAAAGCCCCCACTCCGATTTTTATTCCTCGAGAGACACGAATCGGGAAGATCTCACCGCACTACAATCGACTCGTTCTATTGTGGGGGAGATTCGTAACTTACTTTTTAAACTATTAAAAAGCAGTGTGCTTTTGTCCAAATAGTCCGCTATTCTTTTTTGGAATTTCCCAAATATAAAGTCCACTTTCTATATTTAATACTATTTTACCCTTTATTTTACTATTATAATCCTATTTAATATGAGTTTTGTAACTAGCACCCTCATTAAATAAAGGTAAATCAAGAAATATTTTGTATATTTGTTATTTTCAATAATTCTTCTTAAACTTTATGAAAGTAAACACTGGAATATATAATCGGGATGGAGGGACTACAATGGTATTAAAATTCTATGTATTTTAATTATATATTTTTTCTCAACAATTGAGTAACCAAGACAATCTTCCATTAGACAACCATATTTTTTAAATAAAAATGCATACTCACGTGAAGTACGATTTGTCATCGTAAAAGGAAGCCTTTTTTCAGAAGAATAACCATTTAATGAAAGTCATTTCACACACCTTTTTTCAAAAGAATAAACAAGGGCACAGGATCCTCGATTTTTCGAGGAAAGTTGAGAATGTAGAATTAGTCCAGTAATTTTGGGCAGTTGGGAATTTTAGTCCACCGAATACACGGGTGGCGATTTTAGTCCACTAATTTAAAAGAAATCGCACACTTAGTCCATTTCTGACCTGAAATTTGAATTTTGGCCGGAAATTGGATTTTGACCCAATTTTCGGGGATTTTGACCGGCCAACATGGGACGGGTGGCGATTTTAGTCCACTAATTTAAAAGAAATCGCACATTTAGTCCATTTCTGACCTGAAATTCGAATTTTGTACGAAAATTGGATTTTGACCCGATTTTTGGGGATTTTGACCGGCCAACATGTCACATATGTGCTGACTTAATTTTCATTTTAATTATAAAAATTAATAATGCCACGTGGGTATTTATTAAAACAAAAATAATAAAATAAAGTAAAAAAAAAACGAAGAAGACTTGGGAGACATCATCTCTGTACTTTTTAAACTAAAGTTGGCATTTCAATTTTGAACCACACGCACACGAACCCAGAGATAAACCTCTTAATCATTCGACTTCAGAAAAACAAATTAAAAAAAAAAGGTATGAACGCAATCAAACCTCACGCCGGAAGCTATCAGTTAATATCCGTCGTCAAACCTCACATTTTTGCCAATAAGAATCGGATTAGCATCTCAGCCGGCCGGAGAAGAAATCTCGCGGTAAAATCCGGCAACGACGGCGGTGAGAAAAAAACCGAACGACAAAGTTTCTTATCCCTAGAAGAAGCCGGTTTAGTCAAGATTTTCGGTCTGAGCACTCACGAGCGGATTCTTTGTTTTTTTTTTACTTTATTTTATTATATTTGTTTTAATAAATACCCACGTGGTATTATTAATTTTTATAATTAAAATAAAAATTAAGTCAACATATATGTGGCATGTTGGCCGGTCAAAATCCCAAAAAATTGGGTCAAAATCAAATTTCCGGCCAAAATTCAAATTTCAGGTCAGAAATGGACCAAATGTGCGATTTCTTTTAAATTAGTGGACTAAAATCGCCACCCGTCCCATGTTGGCCGGTCAAAATCCCAAAAAATTGGGTCAAAATCAAATTTTTGGCCAAAATTCAAATTTCAGGTCAAAAATGGACTAAATGTGCGATTTCTTTTAAATTAGTGGACAAAAATAGCCACCCGTGTATTCGGTGAACTAAAATCCCCAACTGCCCTAAGTTAGTGGACTAATTCTGCATTTTGGCCGACCCTCGGTTTTCTGAGGGTCGTCGATTGGATTTAACCGAGGGGACTGACCCTCGGTTTTCCCCTTGGAAAAATTTTCCGAGGGAGTTTTGTCCTCGAAAAATTTTACCGAGGACAGTTTTTTCAAGGGAACGTTTCCCTCGTTTTCTCCAAAAATCGAGAGAATTTTCATAAAAATCGAGGGAAAAATCCCTTGTAAAATTGCTTTTTTTTTTTGTAGTGACACGGGTGTAATACTAGTTATATTTTAATAGAATAGTATATGATAGAGATTAGATGTAAAAGATTGTTGGTTGAGTATTTGATTTTTGAGCGTTAGAATAAACGAGTATCTGATATTCGAAATTACAATCTGGTATCTCAAATTGTAGGGCAAACAGGCCATAATTCTAAATATTATAACAAACAAAAATTCCTATTATTTACATAATCCTAAATAGCCCAAGACTTTAAATATAAGAATTTATAATCCCAATTAATGCTTCAACTATTGTGAATTTTTGCTTTATCATTATTTTATGAGAAGATTTTTTTTATAAGTGGACCTCAAACAGATTTTAACAAATGATTTTAAAATAATTTTCGGGCGAAATCAATTAATAATGTAAAGACATTTTTATAATGATGATGAGATGATGATGATTATGTAATACTTTCATAAATCAATACTCATATAAAATTCAGCATCCATAATATGTTTCATAAATCAATACTCATATAAAATTCAGCATCCATAATATGTAATCAATGTAGAAATAAAATATTAAAAGATATATGATCAAGTTTTAAATGAATAAAAAAATTCGCTTTCGTCGTGATTTCACTTAATATGGAAGATATTTGCTTTCGACTCTTTTTACGATATAAGAATTTATAATAATTGCATAATATTTATAATTATTTAATCTTAGATTACCATCTTTAAGCTTGGAGTGGTTTGGGCCAAATCCAAAAGTATATAGACCTCTGCGTCGTGAGCCAACTAGCTTAGATTTTAATAAAGTAAATCAGGTTTTCATAAGTTTTGTGAATTTAACCTACCAACTAAGTCAAAATATTATATTTCGTATCATTAGAAAATATCACAAATATAAAGCATTCGCTGTTATCAACACAAATAAAAAACTCAAGCTTTTTGTTATTTAAACTATGGATAAATATTATTATTGAATGTAGCATGACATATAGTTATAATTAGCAACATGTTTTCCCCCAGATGGTCTTTTACAAATTTCTTGAATTCATAAATAAAGTTAATTAAAAAAAAACAAATTTTAAAGCAACACATAATTATTACTTAACTAACATCAATAAAACAATAAGTGCAAAAAACTAAAAATAAGTCACAAAATAACAGCAAACAATGCAACTATATTCAATAATTTGTAGTACCACTATATTCAAGAAGTTAGGTCTTCTTGAGGGTTTTGAACCTCTTACAAAAACCACCCATTAATCTACAAAACATATCACATCATATATGAGGCAAAGAGAGGAGTCTGGAAGGTTGCTCAAACATCTCCACGTTGAGAACTGAAGACGAATCGCTGGATTCATACCGATCTCATATTTCTTTCTAATTCTTTTTCCACGCATGAAAACTATGTTTATTTCTTCTTTATTTTGTTTTAGATATATTTATATAAAAACCTTTTTTTTAGACTTGATAGAGATTGATGACAATTGTTTCGTAATAATATCTTAATTAATAGTTTATTATCTTTCTGGTCAAGGATCCTAGTTTATTCAAATATCTTGTAAAAAATTTTATGTTTAAATAGTTGCATATATTTGTAAATGTTTGACTACATTTTCTTGCTAGAACATGTTAGGCTAATGGATACATGACATTTATCAATGCGGATACTGGGGCAGTATAGAAGGGTATAAGAAAGTATTAAGGTCTTAGTGGTTTTTGGGGAGTTGAACTGTATGATTAGGGCTCGAGAGGGTTACATCAAAGAGTTTGATCATCGATTCTAGGAAACTAGAGAGAGAGAGGATAGATGATATGAGCGAATGCTTCATAAAATAGTAAGATAAGAGGCATTGATTATTTCTGAAACAAGAGTTATCAATAAACAAAATTTTTGTCCGCTGGAAAAAAAAAAAGGGCTGAACAAATGAATGGCTACAAAAGTCATTTTGTTTATGGAAAATTTCCAAAAAAAAAAAATTTCAGCCCCTTCTCTCTCATTTTCACCTTTTCCCAATTTCATTTTCAAATCTAGGGTCCCTTCACAATTGCCTCTTTCGTTTCACCGTCCATTCATAATTGCCGGCGGTTGAGTATCTGAACATATATTTAAGCACAAACATTCGGTAAACCAAAGACAGAATGTAATCAAACTGAGAGAGAAATAAAATTTCTCCGTTTTGACTACTCCGACTTGTCCCAAACCATATGTAAAAAACTTACAATCAATCCACCACCCTAATGGTGGCGAAATCCTCATCCACCGCCGTAACAACCACAAACATTCCCAAAAGCACCAAAACCCGAAGCAGAGCCGCAATCGAGCAGCAACAGAAGTGAATCGAAGAGATCCTCTCCTACCCAATCCTCCTCTCCGACCAAATCGCCGTCGCCGTCAAGGACTCCGATTCCTTTCAAGTTCGAGTGCTCCGAGGTCGGCAAGCGGGTCGATCGCCTCTGCCAGATGCCTCCGCTCCGCTGCCCGCCTCGCCACCTCCTCCACCCACCGCCGTCATCAACGTCGTCCGGGGAGAAAATGGCGTCATTGGGGATTGAGCCTTTTTATGCTTTGAAGTTTCAAGTACTATTTTGGGTTGAAGTTCATTAATGTGGGCTTTTATGTTTAGTATATAGTCACTTTTATATCCATATTCTCTACCTTGTCCAAAGAGCCTACATTAAAACCTAAATAAAGATCTTTTATTCAGAAAATCATATGCATGTTTCTTGAGCACGGTGGAGATATTAAGACGCCTTGCAAGCTAATGGGGTAAGCACATCATGGTTTGAACTTGAACATATACACTTCTTTGTACATGAGTGACAAGTGAATTGATACATATATATTGTGATTATCGGTGAATGACATCGATTAAAATTTGGTGAGACTCGCTCGGATTTTGGAGAATTCGTGAGGCTCGATGCTAGGTAACTTGGTTTTTTGGTTAAGAGTCACATGATTTTTCCTTGATTTTTGATTTATTTTGCATCGGGAGAAGTTTAAGTTTTTAGCGCATTGGTTAGGGCTACCGATTATTTTCCCTTAAGTTTTACCACCACAAGTATGCACAAGGTTCAATCATAGTTGTGGTGAGTAAGGTCGTATTCCACATAGACTAGTGTTTCAACTAAGTAAGAAAATTATAACACATATGATTTTATCTAAATGATAATAATAAAGAGTGATTAAGAAGGTCAATTTAAATAACAAAAATAAAATATTAATAAATTGAAATTATTTTAGAAAGACAATGGATGAAGAGGATTTCTAGACAATTGTGTTGATTAATAACTCTTGTTTCATAA
>BMAC01000956.1:153185-173926 GCA_014905375.1 Phtheirospermum japonicum | reverse complement strand
ACGTGAAATTTTGGATTTATGTTGGTGTTGATTTGCTTAATTTTGAAGAGTGTTTGAAATGAGATCTAATATCATTCTTGCTTTGTTTCACAAATTTTGCTACTCCTGAGATCTTTCTTGGGCTTTGAAACATATTTATAGGTCCTCAAAAATGTATGTTGATCGATTGATAATACCATTAGAGAAAATGTGGTAAGGAATCACTTATGTGTTTTTGTTTATGATATTAGTTAACATTAAAGCTTTTTTCTTCCCTTTCCTTTCTCGATCTACATTTCTAAATGTTAATGTATAATAGACGACGAACTTAGTAGCATCTTGCAGGGAAACTCGTCCTATGAGCTCGATGTCTGCATTGAAACCGGTCCGAATCTTAAACATTTCAAAATATGATTGTTAGCTTTTGCCTTTATTTTATTTCTTTTTTAAAGATATTTTGTAATTTGAAGTGTTTTAAAATGTAAACTTCTGCTTCTAATTCTGCATAATTTAACTAAAATATACTAATTATGTTTTTGATTTTTTTTTATCGCATTAAGTAATTATACGTTTCATCTCGTGACTCGATAGGTGATTCGACCAGAATTGCGTCAGAGTCTCGTGACTCGATAGGTGATACGATTTAATAACCATTCCAAAATGTATTTTTTACTTGTTCTAGTATGTTTTTTATCGACTAGTGGTTTTTGTTTGCTTCGGAACTTATCTTATGTTTTTACACGAGATATGTTTACATGCGCATAAAACTTTGATAATCTCATAATTTCAATTAGCACCAGAACAGTGTTTATGTTGTTTTTACAAAATAAAGACTGAGAGGACTACGAGGAGGGGCGACCATGAACCACGATCATGGAGGATCAATATCAAGACCTCCATTCGTGGATGGATCTAATTACTTCTATTGGAAGTCCATGATGACTATTTATCTACGCTCTCTTGGAAAATATACGTGGGAAAGCACTCGAAAATGATGGACTCGTCCTACGATTCATGAAGCTACAACCTCTAGTTCTGAAGTGAAAGAAAAAGAATCAACTACAAAGAGGATCAAGCTTTTAGAGACGATGTACCACTGAAGATTGTTCTCAAACATTGGGAACTGTGGACTGATTTACACAAGATGGACAAAATTTTTTTTTTTAGGCCTTATATGCCATTCTTACTAGTGTTGATCAAACTCGTTGCAAGATGATTATAATATGCACCACATCACATGAAGCTTGCAAGATTCTAGAACATCAATTTGAAGGTACAACCTAAATAAAAACCTCTAAGGTACCAAAGATCATAACTATCTTTGAAGAGATAATGATGTAAGAGGACGATACCATTGGGATGTACTATGCCAGGTTCTGTGATATTGTGAATCAAAGTTCTATGATTGGTGAAGAGATTCAAGAAGCTAAGCAAGGTTAGAAAATAATGAGAACTCTACCCAAGTGATTTTGTGAGAAGATTACGTCATAAGAAAGCTTCATGCAGCTGGTAACCCTTGAGCTTGATAATTTACTTGGTGATTTTGAACATTCCAGATCAATAATGGTTATGATACAATAAAAGGCAAGAATGATTTGATGTTGCAGTCGCACTATCAAGAAATTATTGAAGACTATAGAAGAAAGTTAACAAAGGAAAACTCGAAAACAAGAAGCCATAAGACCCCAACAAGCTCTTAAATCACCAAGGAGAAACATAAAAACTTCTCAGGATCAAAGGCAACCAACCAAAAGGTATACACAAGGCCAGTGCAAAGAATATCGTGGCTTTGGACCTTTTCAGAATAATTGTCCTAACATTCTTAGAAAGAACAAAGCTTTCAAAGAAACACAGTGTGCATCTGAAGATGAAGAAGAGGAGGAGCAAACTAAAAAAATTGAGCACACAAGCAACATATCCTCTCTAACAGTCTCTTTTGCTTAACTTCACATAGACCTCAATTGGATAAAGGTATGAGTTCTTCCCTATATAACTGTGACAGTAATTCTGATGATGAAGTTAAAGGTCCTAGTGAAGAAGATCTTAGCGTAAATCAGCTTGCATTGAGAAGTGCATCTAAGCAGGTAAGATTGTTAAAAACTTATGCTCTCTGATAAAATAGCTTAGGATGTTGAATCTTCAATTAGAACAACAGGAGGTAAAGTTGATGTACTTACATGGTGAAGTTCAGACTTTACGTGAAGAAAGATCTAAACTAAATATAAAACTATCTACATATGTGGAGGCAAGAAATCAAGAAGCTAAGTTAGATGAAGCACTCAAACTCACACTCTTGGATCACGAACATAAACTATCTAAACATGTTTATATATTTTTTATATTTGTCAACAGAAGGTAAAGTTMATGTACTTACATGATTAACATGAATTTGTCTTGATTTTTGTACATATTTGGTTAGTGTTTTAGTTAAATTTGTTATTGAATTCGGTGTAAGTTGGATAGTTTGAGCATATTTTCATATTTATGTGTCTTTGGCTTATTTTACCATATTTTATGCTTATTTAAGGGATTTTGAAGTATTTTGGTSTTAGGATGGACGAGTGTGGGCTCYCGAGTGGAGTTTTAACAAGATTAGACCTTGATTTGAAGTGTTACAGCTGACACTGGGTACGTTGATCCACARAGGGTTACCAGTGCGATCACGAYTTCGGGGATTTTGAGCCATCGGCCCATAAAACAAGAAAGCCCAGCTCCAACGCATTTTTAAAAAGGATATAAATATTAGAAGTACAAGGGGACGAGAACCCTCTTTCTCTTCTCGAATCTCTTGGATTGACAACCCAAGAGTGTTCTTTATTTTCTTTCTTTTTCTCTCAATTCAAACTTTAGATTTAGTAGATTTTAGATAATCTCTTAGTTTTCATAAATCTTAGATTAATTACTTAGTAGTTCTTAATTTATTTTCTCGCTTGAACAATGCTAATCTTCTTTGATAATTAGTAAGTTTTCAATTCCCTTGCGTTATTAGTTTAATTTCTCTTGCTTGATAGTTTAATTTAGTATAATTGATCTTCAAATTCTCCTTCACCACCCCCCCCCCCATGATGAATTGTGTTCTTGGATGTTTTAAGATTGCGTTGTTGAATATGTTGATGATGGTTGGCTAGATCTTATGGTCTAGAGCAAAGGATTGGGGATTCAGTGGTGCAATGTTAATGCAGGCACAAGAGAAAGGGTAATTTACCTTGCTTAMAATCATTTAGAACCATCAATTGGGTTTGTTGGGTACTAAATCTACAAGTCGGGATTGACAACCCTAGCTCTTATGTAAGGTGTTCGATGAAATTCCCAAGTGGTCGTGGAGATAATTCTAGAACTCTAGAACCCTTGTTTTCGTTAATCTTTTCAAAATTTAAATCATTTATTGTTCGTCGTTCAAGTCAACGTCTTGATTCTAAGTGTTTAGATTAGTTTTTCGTTATTTTCTTATTCGTGAAAACAAACACAAAAAAGAGCCTCCGATTAGTTTTCTTTGAGAGATTCGACTCGGTTCAACTTGCCAACCTACAAGCGAACTCGTACTCTTGTGAGWCAACTTTTTAATCTTGACAAACTTAAATAAAAATAAGTGCAGAAAGTTCGAATCAAAATTTTGGCGCCGCTGCTYGGGAAAACTAAAGGTTGTGATTTTTGTTTTGCTCTTCGTAATKTTTGTTCGTGATTTTATTTGTTTTGTTTATGTTTAGTTATTATTTGTGATTTTTCTTTGTGTTTGTTTTTATTATTTTCCAKTGGTACYTTTAATCTTGTGCGTTGAGTGTTGTGTWTGGAAGGTACGTCGACGACCAAAACCCAAGATTCAAGAAACCATTTCAAATATATATATATATAATATAAGAAAAAAGAAAGAGAGAAAAAGAGAATGTCGAACTATCGAGCGTCTCAATCGTATGGTAGTCCGTACTTATATCATGTTCCTCGACCGACCATTTCATTGAGCCCCGTAATGAAGGATTACTTTCTTGACAATTTCTACTTAGAGGAACTTTCTGTTTTTCATGGGCTTCCAAGCGAGGATCCGCTGAAATTTATTCGAGACTACGAGGCCATCACCCGGGCTTTTCCTTGTCTTGGCCTTACAAGGGATCAAGTGAAGATGCGACTCTTCTCTTTCGCACTAAAGGATCGAACAAAGAAATGGTTGTTATATTGGGAGCCCGATTCCTTGAAAATGAGGGAGGTAGTGTACGATCGGTTCATGGAGTCATTCTACTCACCTGAATGGGCCCCATATCCGAATTCTTACTATTCGAGCCATGTTGATCTATATGCTCTTCACAAATCATATTCTTATAATCCAGTACAACCTGATGAGCAATTTTTGGTGTGGCAGCAAGATCAAGAAGCTGAGACCATTTGTCTCRGAAATGGAATTGCACAATTMARTGTGCATATAAATAACCGGGGTGTGCAGTTAGATGACCTCTCTAAAATATGAAGAACATGGAAACAATGATGGGTCAAATTGCGGCCTCTTTTGCAAAAAAGGCGAACAAAAAAGATAAACTTCCAAGTCCACCAGAGCTGCCGATTCTTGTTGTGATGGAGCCTATCTTAGATGTTGAGGGTTCGAGCGTGAACGATCATTTGGGTGATGTGTGTAAGGAGGAGGTTATTGAGGATTTGGTTGAGATCMCTCCTCCTGTGCCTTACGATGAAGTGTTGGATAGTGATGTAGGAGTGTTGCCATTGGAGAGCTCGGAGGATGATGYCAATTCGAGTTTACTTGCTCTCAGTGAGAATGGAGGAGTTGAGGTGCCGGAATTGGAGAAGGAWGAGATAMCCGAGCCTCTTATTYTGTCATCCGAAMKTTTGATCGAAATTAAGACTGAGATGGTGGAAGAGGCAGTCGAGAAGAATTTCGATRCCCCTCCCCTAMGCCCGAATATAGCTTCAAGTATTTTTCAAAACGTTGAGGGGGATGTCAGCAAAATGGTGGAGTTCGGGATGTTTGAGGGCTATGCCATTTGTTTGACGGATTGCCTAGTTTTTCCAGAGATCGAGGATCGCCTAGTGCTCCTATTAGCCTTTGATATTTTCGTGGTGATCGACTACTCGCATTTTRGACCTCCGAAACAAGTTGAAGTTTTTATTTCTCTCATCCTACGACTTGTTTTTCGKGCCTGCCTTGGTGATTTTAATCGTCTGCTCTTGCTCTTAGAGAACACTAAGGCGTGGCATGACCGTCACTTGTTTTTYGATCCTYGATAACATTGCTTGTAGAACACGTCGAGCAAACGACYTTAAAAGTRGTACTTCATGGGAGGCAACCCAATATTTTTGTATCCTTTTGCGTTTATGCATCTTTCCCCTCTAATGTTTCTTTTTTMTGTGTGTTTTGTCMTGTTTCTCTGCATTTTTCTTTGTTTCTAGAATGGTTGGAGGAATTCTCGCTGAAGAACMTTGATCAATTGAGCGAAAACAAAGKACAGAAAAATAGTCATCGATAGACGCCTATGCCGATGCTCCTGAGCTGTCGGCGTCGATCGARGCCTAGGTCGACGCCCAAGTTGATGGAGCTCTCTGTATCCGTCAATTCCTAATCGTCGATCGATGCCTACGTCGACYCCACTCTCTGTCTCCGTCGACTTGATTRCGTCGATCGACACCTACGTCGACCATGCTCTTTGTCCCCATCYACTCGATGCKYTCGATCAATGCCCTACGACGCCTACGCAYCAGATTCAAGAAATTTSTAAGTTTACCTCTACCCCCATACAAGCATTGCGATGCGAGAGATTCAAGACATATCAACACACAGTTCTATTTGGAGCAGCTCAATTATTTAGTTACCAGGGAKGTTTTTCTTACTCCTTCCTCTTTTGATTTGATTTTTATACGTATTTATGGCAATTCGGAGATTGCCAGATTTTTATAGAGGGGAAGGTTAGTTGAGTAGTGATTTATATTTTWTAATTGTGCAATTTGAATTCGTGATTTTGTAATAGCTAGTATTTGAACGTGATTAATCGTTATTCCTGCYCCTAATTGTGTTTTTCTGGTTTATCATGTCAAAGTTGACAATGTATGATTTGWGGTTCTTGTCTTTTAGTGTGTATAAGTGCATAAATTTTTTAAAATTATTATTATTTATATAAAATAGTACTTGGACACATTTGATTTTTAAAACCTTAAAAGCAGCGTCAATTTAAAATCTTTTCATGCYAAAACCTATGAGTAGACTGAGTGTTATCATCCTTGCATGTACTTGAGTAAGTTTTATTTTGAAATCTKTTTGAAATCGCAGTGTGTAATTAGCTTTGAACATGARGATTGGGCACAMAAATTACCATTATTCCCGTCATATCCAAATATATTAGCCACTATAAATTTRGAATGAGCCCCTCGTAGCCAAATATCTATTTCCTATAGCCATGAGTATTTATGAGTTAACTCCTACYCCATTAATAACGTGGGGGTAAGAGTTAGTTATTTTTGTTGGTTATTTGTGTTTTGGAATTTTGATCAAGGATTTATGAAAAGATTGTAATAAGTGTTAAGGATCACCATCCTTCAAAAAAAAGAAGAAAGACAAAAAAAGAAAATAGAAAATAAAAAAAGAAAAGAATAAAGAGGATGCTGGYTTTTGTTGAGTTGTTGCCTATGCTTATAAAGGCGTGTGTTAATATCGTTAGTCTTCTTATGACGCTTAATGTTTAAGAGGCAAGAGTTGAGTTTGAAAAAGAATCGTATCATAAAGCTTCTAAATTGTTTAAGTGGTGTGTTCAGTAGTCGGTTTTGGGTTGCGAGTTGAGAAATAGCCTAAGTATTAAGTCTACGTTATGAGAGTTAAGTGAGGATTCGTTTGAATGAGGTGAAGCACATTGATTCGTGATTAGATTAGTTGAGTGAGTTATTGATCACGTTAGATTGTGAGTTAGCCACACGACTTATATATTCAATACCCGTCCAAAGAGCCTACATTACAACTCGTAAAGACCTTTTCTGATTCTTTGTTAGTTACACACACTTATGTGATATAGAAGTTTTTGGTTTTCAATTCTTGTTTATTTTACATGTATTTGGATGATTTGAGTGTATACACGTCCCCATAAAAATTCTCGAGTGCTTTTGAGCGTACACATATATATTACCCTTGGTGGGGATGCGTAATTTTATTTTTGGAGCCACAATGTAATAATGGTCTAGCGTTTGAGGTTGTGTTGCAATTATCTATATTTTTAAAATTATCTATGTAGCACGACACGACTCATTACTTGAGCTTGCTTTCATATTTGTTATTCTTTGGAATTATCATTTGTTCGAGGACGAACAAACCAATTAAGCATGGGGTATTTGGTTAACATGAATTTGTCTTGATTTTTGTACATACTTGGTTAGTGTTTTAGTTAGATTTGTTATTGAATTCAGTGTAAGTCGGATAGTTTGAGTATATTTTCATATTTATGTGTCTTCGACTTATCCATATTTTATGCTTATTTTAGAAATATTTAAGTATTTTGGTCTTATATAGACGAGTGTGGGCTCACGAGTGGAGTTTTAAAGAGATTGGGCCTCAATTTGAAGTGTTACAGCTGACACTGTGTACGTTGATCCAAACTGGGTTACCCAGTGCGATCACAAATTCGGGAATTTTGAGCCATTGGACCATAAAAGAAGCAAGCCCGGCTCCAACGCATTTTTAAAAAGGATATAACTATATTAGAAGTAGCTGGGGAGTCTTGGTCAAGCGGAAAAGACCTTTCCTTTGAAGGGTTAGAAGAGAAGATTTAATATTGCAAATAAAATCAATATACCTTTTGAAGAAGGATCTGGTGAGAGAAAAGTATACACCCATATCCTATAAAAGGTGAAGTGCCCAGAATTCCAATTTTTACACACGCCAACGATGGGACGAGAACCCTGTTTCTCTTCACGGACCTCTTGGATTGACATCCCAAGAGTGTTCTTTATATTCTTTCTTTTTCTATCAATTCAAACTCTAGATTTAGTAGATTTTAAATAATTTCTTAGTTTTCATAAATCTTAGATTAATTACTTAGTAGTTCTTAGTTTATTTTCTCGCTTGGACGACGTTAATCTTCTTTGATAATTAGTAAGTTTTCAATTCCCTTGAGTTATTAGTCTAATTTCTTTTGCTTGATAGTTTAATTTAATATAATTGATCTTCAAATTCCCCCCACCCCCACCCACCCCACCCCACCCCATGCTGAATTGTGTTCTTGGATGATTTGAGATTGCGTTGTTGAATATGTTGATGATTGTTGGTTAGATCTTACGGGTCTAGAGCTTAAAATCATTTAGAACCATCAATTGGGATTTGTTTGGTACTAAATCTACAAATTGGTATTGATAACCTGATTAGCACGGATTTGTCTTAAAGTCGATGCTTCTATAGCAAGAATGGAAAAACAAAGAAATAAACTTCAAAGTCAACTAGCGCTACCAATTCTTGATGTTGTGGAACCTCTATTGAAGAAAAAGATTTTGAGCTCGCCTATTTGTTTAGAGGATGTGCATAAAGAGAAAGTTTTGGAGAATTTAGACGTGATCGTTCCTCTTGTACTTGACGATGTCATGTTGGATAATGATATAGTAGAATTGCCATTGGGGAGCCCGGAGGTTGATGAAGTAATGAAGTTGACATAGTTTTGTATGGAAGAAGAAGACGTGGTGCCAACTTTAGGGGATGTGACTGTAGAGTCTCACGTCATGCTGTTGGAGATCCCGGTGGATGCTGCGCGACCTCGAGTTTGCTCGATTTATTTGGGGATGATGTAGAGGATGAGCCGATTTTAGAAGATAAGTTTACTCCTCTTGTGTTGGATGATTTAGACGTCGAGGACAACTATGAATTTTTGAACCGCGCAGTGTCAATTTTAGGGATAAATCTGAACGACATTGTTGTGGATGGTGTCAACTTTGATGAAGTGTTGGAGACATTACTGTAGAAAGTAGATACAAAGGCGCCTCATACACGGTGGTTCTAGAAAAACCGCCGTTAAATACTTTTTTACGGTGGTTTTCCAAAAAACTGCCGTTAAATCGGTCATTTAACGGCGGTTTTCATAAAACCGCCGTAGAATCGTACATTTTACGGCGGTTTTTATGAAAACCGACGTTAATACTGAACTAATTAACGGCAATTTTTAATAAAGTGCCGTGAATTAACAAGTATTCACGGTGGTTCCTTAAAAACTGACGTTAATTAGTTCATACATTAATTATTGCAGTAGATTTAACGTCGGTTCTATTAGAACCTCCGTGATTAAGATGACATTTAACGGCAGTTTTCATAGGAACCGCCGTAGAATAGTAAGCTGCCATGTCACCGATCCTCGTCCTTATCAAGCAAAAATCTTGGGCCGTTGATCTGTATCTGATCCGACGATCTGGATTAAATATTAAACTAAAAAAAATATTAAATCAAAAAAATAATAAATATTAAAATAAAAAACCCTAATCCACTTTCACTCGTTTAGATTCTTATCTACCTCCGCTCTAATTTCACTCGTTTAGATTTTGGGATTCGGCGACCATATGGCGGAGGCAGGGGCGGTAAACCAGCAGCGGCGGATGTGGGACGGTGTATTGGAGCTGACCATGGCCGCGCAAGAGAGGGGCACCGACCCCCTGATTTGTAACGGGGGCGGTGAGCCAGCAGCGGCGGCTGTGGGACGGGGTATTGGAGCTGACCATAGCCGCGCAAGAGAGGGCACCGACCCCCTAATTTGGGCCACAGAGCTTACCAGGTATTCGATTTTTTACTCTCTCTCTGATTTTGAATTATGCTCTGTAGAATTGATTTGGATTTATTTTTTTTATTAATATTTGCTCGGTGAACTCCATATTGTGATAATAATCAATGAGGAATAATGTAGCGTCCGAGCCGAGCCGGCTACCTGAGCGGTGCGGCGTCCGAGTCGAAGAATATGAGGAAATCAAAGAGGAATAATGCGTGGCACAGGAAGAAGAAGATGTCGATTGGAGTGGCAGTCTTGCTGGGATTTTTTCATCGTCATGAATTAGTGGATGCTTTCTCGGATCCAGGAACCGGGTCGGACGCGTGGGGATGTCGAGGTCAAGTTTTTGAAAGGGAACGGGACCACTGTGTTCATCAAGGTATGATGATGATGATGATGATGATGATGATGATGATGATGATGATGATTCACTAATTCTCCTATATTTGTGATTGTCTTGGGATTTTTTTATATTTAGTTTTTTGAATTTTCCTGCTCAAATACCTCAAACCACGTTATTCGCCAATAACTAGTTACTGCAGTACTCCTATGGTTTATGAAGAGTTGGATTTTGAGGATTTTGATTTTTAGTTAATTGGAGGCAATAGTTGATAGAGCAGGTGATTGGCAATGCAATTGATTTTATAAAGTGGCAGTAGCTCATTAATATGACTAGGTTGTTATATTGTTGGTTCCTTGACACTAATGCTTATATTTAGTGAGTAGGCACGCAAAATTTGTTGAAACTGAACTTCGCTGTGTTTTTCTTCTACGCAAAATCAAATTTAATTTTGAAATTCATAAACAAGTGAAATAGGTGTTGGATGCATCGATGTACTCGCACACACATTTGATTTTTGTAGTTTCATAATTTTCATCATTAACCGAATGAAGCAAAGGGTTTCCCCCACTTGAATTCAATTATACACGATAACTGCTTTGTTCGTTTTGTTTGTTGGGGCCATGGTGTTAAATTAGTTCAATCTTTTCTTTTATACATTGGTACCTTCAGAGTCGACATCACTACTTTTCCGTTATCATGTAATGAGTAATACAAATTTAATTGGCAATTTTTACATGGATGTAGGAAGAAATACATAAACTTTGAAGAGGGAAAAAACCACAGAAAACTATATATTCAAGGCTTTTGTCTAACACTGCTCATGCATTGGCTGAGGTATGCTGACGTTTCTAATATGTTACTACTGATCTAGTCTGATATTATGAGTTTGGTAATAATGTTGCTATTTTCCTTCTCTCTCTCTCTCTCTCTCTCTCTCTCTCTCTCTCTCTCTCTCTCTATATATATATATATATATATATATATATATATGTATGTATGATATATTTATTTAATTTATTTATTTGTAATTCAGGGAGAGAAGAAGCCTGAGCCTAAGGATTTGCCGACACTAAGTATCAAGTGTCCGACTCCTTGCACAACTTATTAATGTCATGTTTTTTAATTGACTCGAAATGATATAAATATTTTATGAATATGTACTATTGACACTTATTCGTTTTAATAGAAAATATGATTTATTTTTACTAAGAGTATTAGATTTTTATAATTGTATTTGTATTTAATTTGTATTTGCATTTCTTTTTTTTTTTAATTTTTTTACTACTTTCTAAAAGGTATTTTCGAGAACCGCCGTAAATTGTCTGTTCTGGAAAACAGACTTTCTAGAAGGTATTTTTCAACAACCGCCGTAAAATCGCTGCATTCTACGGCGGTTGCAAAACCGCCGTTAATTTTGACTTGTTTACGACGGTTTTAAAAAACCGCCGTAAAAATTTACGGCGGTCGATATAACGGCGGTTCAAAAACCGCCGTTAAAAGCCAAAAAAATACTCGCCATAATTGCCTTGTTCTGCAGTAGTGATAGGGAATTTATTGAGCCTCTTGTTATGCCACCCGAGCCATTAATGGATTTTAATTTTGAGGTGGTGGACGATTTAATTGAGAAGGATGCAATGGCCGAGTTTAATATTGAGCCACTCGAAGATTCGATGGATACTGAGATGGTGGACGAGTTGTTTGAGGAAATTTCCAAACCCCTATGCCTGAATTTAGTTCCCAATATTTTTGAAGATGTTGAGTAGGATTTTAGCAAAACGAAGGAGAATGGATTGGGTGTTGATGAATTCTTATGTTRGACGGATTTCCTCATATTTCCAAAGATTGTGGATCACTATGTGCCCGAATTAGTTMTTGATATGTTCATGGTGATAGATTATTTGCTTTTTAGACCCCCAAAGCGAGTTAATATTTTTGTTCTACGAATTGCTTACCATGCGCGCCTTGGAGGAATATATTGCCTGTGCTTACTATTGGAGAACACTAAGGCGTGGCACGATCGTCACCTTTTCTTAGATCCGGGATAGCAACGTTCGTAGATGATGTTGAGCTTTTGACGTTAAACAAGCGCTTCTTGGGAGGCAACCCAAGTATTGGTTTTCTTTTCTTTTTCCGTAAAGTTTTACTAGTTAGTTTGTTTTTGTTCGTTTGTTTTGTCTTTATAAGTTTTATTCAAGACATTTTTGATCACGGGATTCAAGGCGAAGGATGATTGCACAAGCGCTTTTTGGAGTCCCTCGACTATTTTTCAGGGGCGTTCCCTTACTCCTTTCCTCATTTGATTTGCTTTTCTTTATATTTAGGGCAATCAAGAGATTGCCGGATATTTAGAGGGCGGGTGGTTGAGTATGATTTATATTAATTGTGCAATTTGAAAGTTTTTACGTGATTGATTGCTATTTCTACACGTTATTGTGTTTGTATGACTTTCCTGTCGAAGTTAATTAAGTATGATTTGATGTTCTTGTCTTTGAGCGTGTATAAGTGCATAAATCTTTTCAAAATTATTATTTATATATTGTAAAATGMTACTTGGARGCAATTGATTGCACAAAACCTTAAAAGCAGATTCYATTCAAAACTATTTCATGCAAAAAGCCAGTGAGTAGCCTGAGTGATTATCATCATTGCATGTACTTGAGTGAGTTCTGTCTTGATATCTCTTTGAAACCGCTGTGTGTAGTTGACTTTGAAAATGAGGTTAAGCCATAGAAAAAAAACCCTTTTCCGGCCATATCCATAAATTTTAGCTAATATAAATTTCGAATGAGTCAATCATATCCAAATTATCCATGCCTATAGCCCTGAATATTTATGAGTCAACTCCTACCAACCCATTAAAAGCGTGTGGTTGGGGTTAGTTATTTTTATTGGTTATATATGTTTTGGAGATTTTATCAGGGATTTATGAAATGTTGTAATAAAGGATCACCATCCTTCAATAAAAAGAAATAAAGAAAATAAAAGGGGGACAAAATATATAAAAAAAAAAGAAATAAAAAGAGAAAAAAAACTGAAAGAAGGATGGTGTATATTGGTGAACCATGTTGAGTCATTGCTTACGCTAATAAAGGCTTGTTTATTATTGTTTATTTTATTATGAAACCTAAGGTTTAAGAGGCAGAGAGTTGTGATGTAAATGAGATAAAGCATATAATAAGCTTCAATTGTGATTAAGTGGTTTGATCAAAAGTCGGTTAAGAGTTACAAGTTCAGAAATAGCCTAAGTATAAAGGCTACGTTATGAGTGTTTAGTGAGAATTTTCTTTTGAATGAGGTGAAGCACATTGCTTCTTGATTAGATTAGGTTTGGTGAATTATTGATCACGTTAGATCATGAGTTAGCCACACGACTTATATATTCCATACCCGTCCAAAGAGCCTTACATTACAACCCGAAAAGACATTTTCCGATTCTTAGTTCGACAACACACTTAATTTGCGATTGAAAAGAAACTTGTTTTCCTTTCTTACTTAATGTGCATGTATTTGTATCATTTGAGTGTATACACGTCCTATGCAGAAAATACTTGAGTGTGTTGAGCGTACACCCCTATATATTACCCTTTGTGAGGATGCATGAATATGATTTTGAAGCGACAATGTAATAAGGGTGGAGTGTTTGAGGTTGCGTTGCATTTATCTATAATTTCAAAATCATCTATGTAGCATTGCACGACTCATTGCTTGAGCTTAATTTCATTCTTATTATACTTTGAAACTATCGTTTGTTCGAGGATGAACAAACCAATAAAGCGTGGGGTAGTTGATTAGCACAGATTTGTCTTGATTTTAGTTAGTATTTTAGTTCGTTTTTATTATTATTTTCGGTGAAAGTTTGATAGATTGAGCATATTTTCGTATTTTCTTATCTCCAACTTATTCTATCATATTTTAATTATAATTAATTAATTTTATYTTTATTTTAGGTATTTTGAAGTGTTTTGGCCTGAAGATAGTCGAGGGTGGGCCTACGAGTGAAGTTTCAAAGAAAACGGGTCTCGATTTAAAGTATTTAAGCTGACACTGGGTACCAGGACGACACTGGGTTACCCAGTGTCCAAGCGCTGCCGACTTTGGCTGCTCACGCAGCCGACACTGGCTGCCCACAGTGTCGGAACACTGGCTGCCCGCAGTGCCGCTGCCAATACTGGCTGTCCACACTGCCGACACTGGCTGCGAGCGCTGCGGACACTGGGTAGGCTGCTGCTACTGGTTTACCCAGTGTTCAAGTCATTGCTGTCACTTGCTGCACTGGATGACCGCGTCGATCGACGTGCCCGTCGACGTGCCCGTCGACGCACCCCCTGCCCGCGTCAATGCCGAGAGCTGCCCGCGTCGACCGATGCTCTTTCGACGCCAATGCCCATGAACTCTCTGCCGCGTCGATCCTAAACTCGTCGATCAACGCACCGATCGACATGACTGCCCAGAAACGCGTTTTTAGGGTTTATTGTTGCCCAAGACATGGAAAAACTTTAAATACCCTATGTATTTCGGATTTTTGCATACATTATCATATTCCTAGGGCTCCAAAGCCTCTTGGGGGCTGACAACCCCAAAGTGTCCTACTATTTTCTTAGTTTCTCTTCATAGTTTTTAGTTTTAAATCTCTAGTTTTAGGATTAGTTTAGATTAGCTTCTAGATAATTTAGATTAATATTAGTTCGTGAATTTCTACACCAAAACGCTGCGGATCTTTTTAGTTTAATTACTAAGTAATTATTTATTTCTCTTTAAATTTAGTTACATGTTTTTAATAAGTTTAAATAATAATTATTCTTTCCATGATGAATCTTTCTTGTGATTGTGTTGAGCTTGGGATGTTTATTTTGATTATGATTTTTAGCTAGATCTAATGGGTCTAGAGCCTAGATTAGTTGTGAACCATCAATTGGGTCTTCCCAAGCGATCGTGGAGACGAATCAAAACTCTAGAACCTTAGTTTTCTTAATTCGTTTAAAAATATTTTAATAAGTTCCTAGATTAAATAAATTATAGATTTAATTGCTCTTGGATAAAATAATTTAGGATTTAGATAATTAGTTCTTAGTTTAAATAATCTTAGATTTAATTAATTAGATCGTAGTTTAATTAAATCTTAGTTTTAATTAGTTTAATTAATTTCTAGTTCTTAAAACAAATCAAATAAAACCCCGTTCATGTGATATATTCTTTAATTTCTTCATGAAACGCAAACATAACATGAACTTTCGAATCAGTTTTCCTCGAGAGATCGACACGAGTCAACTTCCCACCCTACAAGTGCCCTCGTTCTCTTGCGAGCAACTTGCGTGTTTTAAATTAAAATAAATAAAAAAGGGGTGCACAAAAGTTTGATTAACAACCCTAGCTTATAGGTAAGGTGTTCGATGATATGCCCAAGTGGTCGTGGAGATGATTCTAGAGACCTAGAACCCTTGTTTTCGCAAATATTTTGAAAATTTAAATCATTTATTGTTCGTCGTTCAAGTCAACGTCTTGATTCTAAGTGTTTAGATTAGTTTTTCATTATTTTCTTATTCGTGAAAACAAACACAAAAAAACCTCCGATTAGTTTTCCTCGAGAGATTCGACTCGGTTTCAACTTGCCAACCTACAAGTGAACTCGTACTCATGCAAGTGAACTTATTTAGCTTGACAAACTTAAATAAAAATAGGTGCGGAAAGTTTGAATCAATATATATATATATATATATATATTGCAATAGAACAAGTAATTGAATCTCTTATAAATAAATTATTTGGCTTGCAGCACATTACATGAGAAACAAATAAGGAGGTTTTGTATCTAATAAAGTAGATGTTTAGAGTACTGAAGTCGCATGAAGGCCTGATTGATTTTCATGCCTTAATTTAACATGAACATCAAACTGAGGAACTTGCAAAATCAAATCAGTTGCTTCACAAGCTGAAACGGGTATGGGCCGGTCTAGACGAATTGGTGAACATAGGAAAAAGGTTTGACAAATATGGTATTTGATTTAAAGGTAAAGCTTGTAAATCTTGTAATGATATCAAGTTTTTTAAAGCCACTATACCCATTATAAAAGGTAAGAACACAAACTCCCCACACTTATCATGAAACAAAAGTCCTTGTTAAATTTTTTGTTCTTATTTGTTATTACTGAGAAATTTCCGATCACATTCATCCTAAATGATATAGAATGCATCATGACTTGTATGCTAGGAATGTACAGGCATAGGAATCCCAGTGATGCGCTGTCACAAACACCAAAACTAAAAGCTTACTTGAAAACGCACACAGAGAAAAAGGTTTGGGTACCAAAAGATAAACATGGATGGTTTAATCTCTGTGTTAACCTTAGAAAATAGTTTGAAAGGAGAATGGTACTTTGATAATGGTTGTTTTAGACACATGACTAGGGTCAAGTCCCATCTTACTAGTATTTTGTATGTGTCTAGATGTGTAGTAACTTTTGGTATTAGTATGAGTAACAAGGTCATTGGTATTGGGTGTTTGAATGTTGAAGGCTTACTAAAGGTTGAGAATGTTTTCCTTGTCAAAATTTTGAAACCCAATCTACTAAGCATTAGTTAGTTTTGTGATCGAGTCTGAATGTCAGGTTTACAAAATCTGTCAATTTAGATAAGCATGTTCTTACAAGGAATAAATCAGTTGACAACTATTATTTGGTTGCGCATGAAGTTATTTATCACTCGACTAAGCTAAGTGATACTAGGATATGGCTTAAAATATTGGGTCATATTTTTTATGCACATTTGTTTACTCTGTCCAGTACAGGTATTGTTCGCAGAATTCTAAAACTTCAGGAGAAGCAACATGGTATCTATGAATCTTGATAGAAAGGAAAGCAGAAATGCATTACTCATAAGGCATTTCATGTAGTTACCATGAAGTAAATTCTGTAGTTGCTACCCATGGACCTGATGGGGCCGATTCAGGTAGAAAGCCACAATGGTAATAAGTATAATATTATGATCGTAGATGATCTTCCCAGATATACTTAGATAGTTTTCATTAGGGAAAAATCAGAATCACTTGAATCATTCAAAACTCTTTGTCTGAAAGTTGAAAATGAAAAGAAATGTAAAATGGTAGGATTATGTGTGATCATGGGAGTGAATTTGAAGATGCATCCTTTGCTAAGTTTTATAATTCAAAAGGCATATGTCATGAATTTTCTGAGCCTATGACTCCACAACAAAAAGGTGTGATGGAGAAAAAGAACCATACATTGCAATAAATGACACGAGTAATGCTTATCCCCCAGAAATCTCACCACGATGGTGGCCTGAAGGCGGAAGCTATAAATACTGCATGTTATCTCATCAATCGAATGTACCATCAGCAAAGGTATTGCAGTTGATTCATATGAGATCTAGAAAGGTAGGTCTCCTAATATAAAGCATCTTCATGTGTTTGGGTGTAAATGCTACATTTACAATAATAGGGATCAACTTGGTAAGTTTGATTCTAAAAGTTATGCAGGTCAGTTTCTTAGCTACTCCAGTAATAGTCATGCATTTAGGGTTTATAATCATAGAACTGAAACTATCATGGACTCAGTCAATATTCTTTTTGATGAGGTCACTAACACTGTTATTACACTTGAGCCTGATGTACCATCATCTTCTAATAATTCTTTAACTCTATATGAAGTAGTGCAAGAAACTACTGATGTTAAAACGAAGGAATATGAACAAATTGTAGATAAAGATGTTATAGGTTATACATCCTCTGAGAATGATTATGAACTTAGGTGAGATCCACTTCTAATATTTAAAAGGATCACCTTAATGATCTAATAACTGGTAACCTAAGTGAAAGGAGTCTTCACTGTTGGGTGCGTAGCCGACCGTTGAACGACTCATGGCTGATCGGTTTTTGAGCGCAGCGGAACGCCGAAAGTCAGATTTGTCCATTTCTCTTTTTCTGTTTCGATGAGCTTGGTCAAAGGGCCCGGACAGTGGCCAACTCTGTCCATAGTTAGCCTAAACAACAGCCCAACTTCTATTTCTTCGAAGTCCGGCCCGAATGCTCGAGGTTCACTCCGGATGCTACCTGAAAACCTAGCAAACAGAATCAGTGGGGAACAAAAATAATAAACGGAAGAAGGGAAAAATAAACACAGCTATGAAAAACAAAGAAATGATGAACCCCCTTTTTCGTGAGGTCGCCGGAACAAGGGGCGAATAGTAGATCTGAAAAACCACGGCTCAGATCTCCACAAAATCGGCCCCCTTTCTAAACACCACAGTAAACCGGCTCCCCGTTTCCTCACAACCGCCGTCGGCAGCCGCTGGTAGCACCTAGGACCACGACCCAAGGCGGCGCACCGGGAAAACCCCCCGTTGACTTGAACCCCAGCCCCAAACTCACACTCACAAACTCACTCTCAGGTATCACGATATCTTCACAGGCTCAGTCCGATTCTCCGGCAAGGGAGGAGAACCAGAGGAAGAAGAAGACCAGAGATAGAGAGAGAGAGAGAGAGAGCAGCCGAAGATAGAGAGACGGAGAAAACAAGTGAGGGCTAGGGTTCTGATAATTGGGGTTATAAGGAGGGAAGCAACGGTCCAGATCAAAGACCACAAGATGGGCGGTTGAGATTAAGTCCCAGACGGATCCGGATCGCCCGCCTAGTTGAGTTGGGTCATGGCTTTGGGCTACCAGTAGGTGGGCTGCAGAATGGGCCGGGCAATTAATAAWGGGACTTGGGCCATATAATTAACAATCTCCACCTTGGCCCAATCGAACCCCGGTTTACTGTTTTGGGTGGCCTGTTGGATTTCATCATCGCCGTATGCCCCCCCCCCCCCCCCCCCCGTTTTTTTTTTTCTCTTTTCAGCATCTTCGCCATCTCCAACGAACCTGTTCTCAACACAAAAGTTAGTAACAGGAAAAATACAACTTATAGCCAACAGACAGGCTATAACAAATAACACAAGCCCAAGAGAGTCTAATCACAAGAATCAAAATTCAAGGTTTCAAGGCAAGACTCAAACTTCTCAACGGGCAGACACTTGGTTCCCATATCAGCGGGATTCGATTCAGAAGGAATTTTTTCAAGAAGAACTATACCTTTGGCGACCACATCTCGGATAAAGTGGTACTTCACATCAATGTGTTTAGTTCGGTCATGAAAAATAGGATTCTTAGCCAATTGGATAGCGGACTGACTATCAGAAAATACTACGACATCACCATCAAGCATGGAAATTTCAGAAAGTAAACCTTTTAGCCATATGGCCTCTTTGAACGCCTCAGTAATCGCAACATATTCAGCTTCGGTAACCGACAAGGCAACCACACATTTGTAACTGCGATTTCCAACTAATGCACGAGCCACATAAGGTAAACACATAAGACGTAGTCGATTTTCTATTGTCCCTATCATTAACATAGTTAGAATCCACATATCCTTTCAAAACACAATTTTCAGACTTAGAAAATTTCAGACCAAGATTAACAGAGTGTTTTAAATAACGGAGCAACCATTTAACAGCTTCCCAATGAATCTCACCAGGGTCAGACATATACCTACTCAAGCAACTCACAGAATAAGCAATATCGGCCTAGTACTAACCATTAAATACATAACAGAACCTATAGCACTAGCATATGGCACGTTTTTCATGTATTCAATATCTTCTTCATGAATGGGAGACTGTTGTTTACAAAGCAGAAAATGACCAGCAAGTGGAACATTAACAGGTTGAGCATCCGACATAACAAATTTACTCAAAATCTTTTCAACATACGAAATCTGATTCAGAAAAATAGTCGAGCGTTTTCTATCTCTCACAATGTTCATGCCAAGAATCCTTTTTGCATCTCCTAAGTATTTCATGTCAAATTTAGCACTTAGACAATTTTGCACATGCTCGATAGACTTAATGCAAGAACTAATCAACAACATGTCATCAACATATATCAACAAGAAAATAGGCACCTTAGCATCAACTTTAAAATACAAGCAAGTATCAAACGAACTTCTTCTAAATTTTAAAGAAAGCATGCACTCGTCAAATTTCTTGTTCCATTGTCTAGGAGATTGTTTCAAGCCATACAAAGATTTCTTAAGCAAACACACATGATCAGACTTCGATTTATCAACAAAACCATCAGGTTGACGCATAAATATTTTTTTCATCCAAATCGCCATGCAAAAACGCAGTTTTAACATCCATTTGTTTTAATTCCCAATTAAACTGAGCACATAACGCAAGCATGATTCTAACAGTAGTAAACTTCACAACAGGAAGCAAAGATTTCGGTATAATCTATCCCCTCCCTTTGAGTAAATCCCTTAGCAACTAAACGAGCTTTAAACCTAACAGACTCACATTCATCCTTAACCTTAAACAACCATTTGCAATCAACAACAGAGCAATTATCAGGTTTTGGCACAAGGATCCACGTATTGTTAACATGCAAAGAATTCATTTCCTCATTCATCGCATTTAACCATTCAACAGAGTGCACAGATTTCAAAGCATCGTCATAGGACTTAGGTTCACTACTATCAATAGAATCAAATACACTACAAGCAAAGGAAGCCATATGATAATCATTAAACTTAGTACTACTTTGCATGATGTGCCTAATGATAATGTGCCTGAAAATGAGACTCTAGAAGGATATCAACTTGCTAGAGATAGGGTTAGAAGGAACACTGTTAATCGACCTT